>ML682074.1:7238718-7272347 GCA_007922195.1 Podocnemis expansa | reverse complement strand
AAAAAAACCCTCTGACACAGCCCAAATAAAACTCTCTCTCTCTCTCTCTCTCTCTCTCTCTCTCTCTCTCTCTCTCTCTCTCTCACACACACACACACACACACACACACACACTTAAAAAAGCAAAACAACAACAACAACAAAAACCACCGTACTGGAAATCTCCTGAGAAAAGGTGTTTTCTTTGAACTTCCAGGAGGAAAAAGGTTTGGATACGTGTAGAATGCTTTTGACAAGCCTCCAAAAATGCTGGAAGCATATCTGAGCAGATCCTTTTGAAATGATTCCATAATAAAATATCAATAAAACTTACATGGAATCATGCAACCAAAGATCTGAAAGTTCTTTAAAAATATAAATAGAGTCACAATAGAGCCCATTTTACAGACTGAAATACTGAGGCTCAGAGTATTGAAGATGACTTGGGAAGCCTGCCTGAGAGCTAGAAATAGCCCTCAGGTGTTCTAGTCCTTTGCCTTAACCACAAGACCATCTTTTCACTAATCATTCTTTAAAAGACATCCAGGATATGTTAGCTAACTCTTCCCCAGTGCAAGACAAACCCACAGAAAGGGAAAAATCATACACACACACACACAAACATACGCATGGTAATTCCTCACTTCTGTGCATTTAAATCAGATCAGTTGTATTAGCTGTTCCTGGATTTCCAAAGGAAAGGCTTCACTCAGCCATTTATTGTGTACAATTCCTGATACACATTCACAGCACCAGTGTTCAGAAGGGACTGTGAGAATGATCTATTTTTGTACAGTATGGCTCTTGAATGCAGAATTAAAGTATAGGCTGGGATGACACACAGCCCAGTCTTGATCTCCTTAGTCAGACAAAACTCCCACTGAAATCAACGGGAATTTTATCTAAGGTATTCACAGGATGAGGCCCGAAGTGTCATTACAAAATCAAGGTGATCTTTTGTTTAAAGGGAAGCTGAATGAATCATTCAAAAAACACAAAACAACATTTGAAAACCATATAGCACTAAGATTTCCCAGTAAAAGCCTTTCACAAGAGAAGCACAGATGTGACGTTTTTCAAAAAATGTGGCAGGGGGAATAAATGAAAGTCTGAACTGCATATCTGTCAGAGGATTTTATTCTTTCTAGAGACAACAAAATTAATTTCCCGAAATATTTGGCCTCTCTCAAAGATCACAAAAAGATCTCTAAGATCAATTGCAAAGGCTACTTCATAGGAAACAATTTAACTGGAAAGCATATGACCAGGATACAGTGTGCCATGGCATAGAAGTGGGTTTATTTAATGTGAGAGACAAATTCGCTGTTATCTCTTACACGGAACTTAGTCACCACTAAAAGGCTGGCGGTATAACATCTGAAAAAAGCCCTAAGATTTCAGAGAGAGCTATGCACAGAAGAGATTTAGATCCTGTGCCCATGCTCAATGTCCTGTGGTCGCAGAGCCAGTATGTTTCTCCTAAAAACAGTGAGAGTCCTGTGGCACCTTATAGACTAACAGATTTCTTTGACCATAAGCTTTCACGTGCTATAACCCACTTTGTCAGATGCAAACTATGTTTCTACTGTGTCAGTGGAAGGGGGAATACACAAAGGGAAACAGTGTGTCCTAGTGGCTAGAGACTCGAGAGACCTCGATTCTATTCCTGGTTTTGCCACTGGCCTGCCTGGTGCCTTGAGTAAATTGCTTCACCTCTGTGCCTCAGTCTCCCATCTGTAAAATGGGGATAACGATGCTGTACTCCTTCATAAAGCACTAGATGAAAAGCACCAAATAAGAGCTAGGTATCACTATCAGGCGGTGAGCAGGCGGCACACACCCCATGTCTAACACAGAAGCTCCCTTGTGTACCTGGGGGAGGGAGTTGGCCAAAACACAGGAGGATCAGAGGCTTGGCTATTTTGTGAAGCTTTTCCCCGTGGAAATGTCATGTTAGGACCCCAGTAGCTACTGGCACCTGAAAAGGAAGATTCTCTTCTACCTATTATAGAGAGGCTCTTATGCCAGGCCCCTCTAGCTTCTCAGGTTGGATGCCAGAAGGAGTGTTTCGGCCTTAATGTACATTCTTTTGGCATCTTATGTTAGCCAGTTACTGGGGAGAAGCACACAGCTGAGACAAAAAATCCTCTGACATCTGCATTTTGTCTACTGTAAAGAGGACACAGCGCTCCCAAAGAAGAACACAAATGCAAACAAATAGCCCTCTTATGGAAATCCCAAGCTCAGCAAATATCTCACTAAACTGTATATAAGGAACCACTCTGAAGAAAGCTTGCTGTAATGCAAGAAGGCAATGAGCAGCTTTAGTGATATGGATCACCTACAGAGTCTACCTAAGCTCTCTGGGGAGACAAACCTCATCATCATGAAGTATTGAACTCTACAGAAAAACGATGCAACTTCATAAATATTCTGAGCAAATGAACAGATTAAGACCTTGATTCTGCAAGCACTGATCCATCAAAGAGCTTATGCACATACAATAGATAGGAGTAGTCCCCACTGCTGTCTACTACTCTGTGGCCATTGCTGGATCCATCTCTAAATCAAAAAGCTCATTTGAGAGAGATATACATATATCAACTCTTTTCTTTTACTGGGATGTGTGCGAAGTACTGATTTATTATGAGCCCATGTTAAGGTAGTTCTGCCACTGGCTTTAAGAGAAATAACACTGAGTCACTAATTGTGCATTAGAAACAAGAAGTCCTGTGCCACTTTGAAAGACTAACAAATTCATTTATCGCATGAGCTTTTGTTGGAGAAAATCCCAGATGCTTGAAGATGGGATTTTCTTCCACAGAGGCTCATGCAATAAATAAGTACATTAGTCTTCAAAAGTGCCACCAGACTCGTTTGTTTTGCTGAACCAGACTAACACAGATACTCCTTTGGAACTTATTGTGAATTAACTTCTGGAGGGGTAGCCATGTTAGTCTGTGTACTGCAAAAACAATGAGAGTCCTGTGGCACCTTAAAGACTAACAGATTTCTTTGGGCAGAAGCTTTCGTGGGCTCCAATTTACTTTGTCAGATGCACCTTTCGTTGGAGCCCACGAAAGCTTTTGCCCAAAGAAATCTGTTAGTTTTTAAGGTGCCACAGGACCCTCGCTTTTTATATTGTGTTAGCTGGTGTTAAAATGATGATGACATTTTTTAAATAAAAACACTTTAAAAATTGCTGAATGGCTATTTGATGGGATTTGCTTTTATCACCACTATATCTCTGCCAGGTATTTCAAAATGACTCATTCCTCTTTAGGAGTAACTGGGCTGTACAAGTCTGCTTTGAAAAATCAAATGTGTCTGTCTTTTAAGAACTGCTATCGAACTGACATTTCATTTTGTACTCTGCTGTCATTCTAAAAATTAAGAATTGGTTTTAAAATTATATCTAAACATCATCGGGCCAGATCCTCAGATGCCATAAGCCAGCTTTATTTGAGAGACTGCAATGGAGCAACGCTGGTTTATATGAACTGAACTTCTAGTCCATGATTTGTACTGTCATATGGAATCCAGATAGGTACTTATTTACATGGCTTCCATACTGGAATGCTTCTCTGCACCACGTATAAACCCTGCAAACAAATTTGTCCAGTTTTGTTCTAAACTAAGTACACCAACTGTAGCCGGAGAAGCAGCCACGGACCCTTAACTTGGAGGCTCACACCAGCAGCCCCAGCTACAATGCTGAGCATGTCCTCTGTTGTACCCATGCAGCTCTACCTCGAAATGCCGATGCACTGATGTAAGCATTTGAAATGAGCTTGCTCAGGAGTGCCCGGATTAGTTGTGTTGCCAGGCTCTAGCCACTCTAACCCCTTTTCCACTTCAGTGGGCTGAGCTTTTTGACACTCTGAAAGGCACCATTTAAAATTAATTAAAGCTTCTTATTTTTCACCCAATCTCACTACTATCGACTCTATTTATTCTGTTTTATGGGGAGAGGAGGGAGAGAAGTGTTTCAACTTAGTCAGTGATGTGTTTTGTGTTGTGTTACCAAAACTTAAAGCTAGAAGATATCAGCAGAGTAAACTGAATGGGAATTGTGTTTCTATAAATTGCACATGCTCTATAGAGTACTCCACTCTTGTACTGAAATGCACACGTTACGCTGAAAGGCGAGGGTAATGTTCCTCTTACGGCTTTTTAAGGAGGTATTTCTTATTATTGCAGATGGTGAATAAAGTTTCTAGTTGTAGTACAAGCTGTGAGAATTTTTCAAAACCATTCCCATTAACTATTACAAGACAGTTTAACACATGTATAATCAGGCAAAATGTTTTCCAGTCTATTGGCTTCAGCTGATTTATGAATAATTTCTTTTAACAGCTGGAGGGAAACATTTTCTTTCACTGCTCTTTTTAGAAAGCTATCTTTGCCAATCTGATAAAAACAATAAAAGGAACCTAATGATTCTTTTTAGCTGCGTGTCTGAACTGCAGCACCCCAGCCAGTGTAACAGTCATGTAAATCTGTGTATGCAAAATTTTATTAGAGGGAGATCACAACAGTGAACTAATCCAGCACATGAAGTGTTCTTCAACTCTTCATATTTGGCAAACATCAAATTTCTGAACTATCCACCAAAATGTAAATGGGATACTTGGTATTCAAACTAACAGCAGGACGTCCCATACAAAGTAGTGCTCTTTAAACATTAGGGTTTGATTGGGATTGCACTCTGTACTTATATGGTATCTTGAAATGCGATGTTGACAAACACTGAGCAGCAAAATGTAACAGTATGAGCAAAGTAGAGTGGCATAAAAGCAAAAGTTAGATGTGAATACCTCATTGAGAATTCGGTAGCTTGAAACCAAATGTAGCCACTGTATTCATGATCCAGCAAGTTCAGAGGATGCCCAGTTAGACAAAACAATTAATCTGACACGTCATTACTCATACTGAAACAGCTTCACTTCATGTTATTTTAGGCAGGGTGGTAGCACAGTAGGCTCCTGACAGTTTCACAGAAAAACTCTCTCAGTTTTAAATACAATTGCACAAATTTTTGATCCTTTCTCTCAAACAAACAAAAGGTATTTTTATCCTAAATTTGGGGTACGCACACAGATGATCACTGAAGTATAAACACAAGCCCTTGTTTTCTTATTTCCAGTTTTGACACCTCTGCTTCTGTTGAGTAGCCCCATTCATGGCAAAGGGATGCTTAGAGAGTAAGCTACTACTCATTTGGAAAAAAAAGTGTAGCAAAATCTAGTCCTCATTCAGATCAGTTTTAGCTGCTCTCTCCTCTGTTAAAAGCAGAAAACATAGGACACCTACATCTTTGTGTATATCCCCTTTTGGCTGCATGAGGCAAAGGAAAATATATTGTACACATACCTATTTCCTTTGGAAGTTTAATTATCTCAGAGAATTTTCTGTATCAGGAAAGCATTCCTTCAAAGGGAAAAGAAAACAAATATATTTTTCTACTCTATTGAAATTAGTAGTAAACATCCTACAAATGAAAATTTCCTTGCACCGGTTGTATCTGAATTGCTATTATTTTGCACTTTGTGCACCTTGGTACAAAAGGGATATAAAATGTTACCAGACCAGGATGGCAGGGATTTACACTCACTTTGTACTGGGATAAATAGGTATTCAGGCTGTAGGGCAATGGAATCAGACCCTCCGTACTTCAGTTCAATAAGTGACATACTTGCTACCATCATAAATATTGTTCATATAGGGTCTGCACCATCTTCCATTGACATCAATGGGAGTCCCGCCACTGATCTCAACAGAAGTCGGATCTGGCTTACAAGCTATATTTTCATGTGGGGTCTGATCATGCTAAGTTATCTCAACTGAAGTTAATCAGAGTTCAGGCGCCTGGTACATTATTTAATTGGGCCCTCAAATTATTTCTGTTGCCTGACTGGGTGATTTAGATAACTAACCAACAGCAAAAAATTCAAACATCATCTGAGATGAGAAATTCCTAATCATCATTATGCTTGATTAGATACAAAGGAATTCCCATACCCTACGAAATCTATGGCCACTTCCATTCTTGTATCTGGTCCCTGACAGTTTTGCTAAATTCTTCCAGGCGATGTTTGGGTTTTGTAATCACATTGTTGGCCCTTAAATAATTGTTTAAATGTTGCATTCCACAAATGCTCCAGCAGTAAAGCTCAACATTTCCTTTTTGGGAGTAGTTGTGCTGGGAGAATTTATTTGTTAGAATATTCAGAGAGAGTGAAAATATTGAGGGACCCATATTTGGTGTCAAAATGAGTTCATTTTTAAAAATGAAAATTCATACAACTTTTGTGCTTTGCATCCTGCTTCAGGAGGTAACATTTTCTGATATTTCCTAAATTTACTGAGATATGCAAATCAATTTCTTCAGCGCTAATCCTAATACCATGGAATAAATCCCACAGGTTCAACCAGGTCAACCTTTGGTTGATTTCAGTCAAATTTTGTGCATGTGGAATGCAAACCTGACTCTAAGCGAGGACAGACTCAGTAGTACAAACTCTTATTCCCATAAACCCAGTGGACTACTCAATTGAAGGACTGCCCAGTTGAATGAGGATTTTCATCTGTCTGATTAAAATTATCTGAAGCAAACAAAATGTTCAGAGTCCATGAATCTCAAACACAATTTAAAAAAAAAATTAGTTAACTTCATTCATATGCTAGTTCAAAATTGGCATCATTGTGTTCAGGAATTAACTGTGCTAAACAAAAGAAAGAAAATGTCTAACTTAATCAATGAGCTATATTCTATCACCAATGAAAAAAATCTAGGCTTGTAGAAGATTTTCTGCTACTGATTTCTGAGCAACTTCTCCCACATGGAGGCTGGTACTTGAGTTGTAGGTTAGCTAGACTACATAACCCATTTGTTTATAAGTCCTTGGTCACTTATTGCAATCTACTGACATGACAAATTTTCTCCTCCCACCCCATGCTCACATGGAAAAGCACAAACAAATGTTTAAAGAAAAAGCAAAACCATCATCGGAACACATTCTCTTTTCTTGTCAGAATGGAATCAACAAAGGAATAATCCCTTGTTGAGAGTTCTCTCTCTTGCTCTCTCTTTTTCCCTTTGCTTAAAAGACTTTGAACATTTGCTTCCTTGTTTTCCTAAACAAGTCTTTGAAAAACATCAATTCATTCCTCAGGCTTTAGGAAGTTTACTGATCCTATCAGCTTAATAGTACACAGCTACATTCAAAAGAAGACACTAGTATTCTTAACTATTATTTCCTTTCGTAAAGCATGGCAAAGACATCAGGCACTCTAATGCATCTTTAGTGTATGACTAAGATTAAATAATTAGATAGTCAGAAATTATGGGGATCAATTAGTATTTTTTTGACCCCAATGCTATGTTTTATTTATTTACATCATCGCAAGAAAATAAGTGCTCAGCATCCAGCTGGGCCTTGAGTTGTATGGGGAAAGTGAAATCCTCTCAAGAGCTGATACAATAATTAAATTAAGGGCTCAAATCTGCTTCCATTGAAGTCAACGGGAGTTAAGGTTAATAAGGAAAATTTGGTCCTAAAAGAATAAGGTCGTGTGTAGGGAACTTACAGTAGCATAGCTAGACAAATGCAACTGTGCTGCTGTAAGATCTCTCATTGAACTGCTCTACGCCAATAAGTGAGAGTTTTTTCACCTGCATGATAAATCAACTCCAGGCGTGGCACCGTGTTGGTGGGAGAAGCTTCTGTTGATGTAACTTATGTTCATAGGGTGTTTTTTTCACATGCCTAAGTGACAAACTTCTACCAAAAACATGGTAACGTTAACATTGCCAAATGCATCATAGCGACAAAAAACCACCACCGTCTACCAAGAAGTATCCTGGAAGCTGGAAGATCTGATCCCCGTATTTTGGATTCCACATTATTAATGGAGGCTGGTTCTCTCCTGATAGTGGTGATGAATTGAATGCCCGTGAGTACTGGGGAGCAGACAGAGTTAGTGATCTTGTTTCTCTATTTCTTTTGAAAATTTAAGGGTCAAATTCTGGTAATCTTAGTCAAACTTGCACCTTAATTCACAAGAAATCCCACTGACTTCTATGGGGGTATTCCCTGCGTAAGGTTCTATGGAACTCTTGGATCTGAGATATCAGATTATGGCCCTTCCTTATTCCAGTTTTATAAATCTGGAAAAGTTCCCAAAAGCTTGAAAAGAGAACTGCTTCCAGCGAGGCTGGACTGATGCGGCAGGTGAGTTGTCACAGCTTTTGTTCATGTGCTTGGCTTGAACTATGCCAAACCTGCTTAGCAAGACACTAAGTTGCAGCTGTCTATGAGCAAGACAAAAAAACAAAACAAAGAAAACTCTCACCTGCATCACTGAGGGAGGTTCTGTTCCCCAGCAAAATGAAAGAATCCCAATTACTTTTGACTAGCAATCAGAAACAACCACTGATATTAAAGGGCTGCACTGAATGGTTACGGCAAGTGGGGGAGGAAAAATCCATAAACCAGTTTATTAATGAGATAGTAGAAGAATAAAAGAGGGGACAAAACTCAGAGAAATAAGTCTGTCCTCATTATGGGTCAGCTTCTGATTTTACTTTTATAGTGGTGGAGTGCTATAGGTTTCAATGGAATTACGTGCCTGGTTTGCAGGGATGTAAATAGACTCAGAATCAGGCCAGATTGAAGTAGTGAAGTAGCACAACCAACAAAGATTTATAAAGAGCAAGATTCTGCCACACTTTCATATGCTGAGCATTCCTTTAACCCCTCTTCTGCCCCCTAACTTCAGTGAGATTGCTGCGAAGAGATGGGCTGCTTGCTAAGGCCCTACATGAATTGAAATGTTGTATGCCCTTTTAGATAACAAGGGATAATAAAAAGGACAGAGTATCCCCTTCTGAGAAAAAGAATAATTTATTTAATATAAAGGATATGATATTTTAATGGAAGCAGATCATTTTCTGTGACCGGATCTTGACCCTGTCTTCACCATGTGCAGTTCCCTGGGAAATGCAGCATAGGCCCATAATCAGCACCTCTCTCTGGCCCTCATTCAGGAAACATCGGTGTTCAGCAAAAGCATTTAAGCGTGTGAAACACAGGTCAGTGGAACTTCCCGGTAAGCAAATCCTTTGCTCACTATAGGTGGAAATAAGCATTTCCCTAATTTTCCCCCCCCCCCCAAATCAGGTCTCTCTGCAGTGAGACCTTACCTAAGGGAAAGCAAGCAAGGAGTCCTGTGGCACTGAGAGACTAACACATTTATTAATTGCATGAGCTTTCGTGGGAGAAAATCCCACTTCTCATACGAAAGCTTATGCAATAAGTAAATTTGTTAGTTTTTAAGTTGCACAGGACACCTTGTTTGTTTTGTTGAACTAAACTAACATGGCTTCCCCTTTGGAACTAACCTAAGAGGGCACTCAGGAACTTCAGACACTTTAACTCTATGGACTCTGAAAGGTTTTACAATTACATTTTTAATTTGCTTTTATTAACTTATCAGCTACTTCTCATAGGCCCTGACTCTGTAAATCACTTAAGTGCCAATGACTGCACACTAAGATGTTTTGATTCCAGTTACTTTTAACAACATGCATTACTGAATTGGGATGTTTTTCTGAACTAGGACTATACTGCACTACAGTGCTTTTGCATTCATTTGGTAGCTACATGCATGTGACATGTATCGTACGTAACCACTCGTGAATGCTCAGTATTTACCGTGCTTTAAGAAATTTCACACATCAATCTAAATTTACTACTCCACTGGATTTTCATAAGAGAAAAGGTCTAAGAGTGGCCACCTGTTTCTTTTATTTTATGGTATGGGCTGTAATAGACACTGCTTCTACATAAGCTTTTCTTGAGTCATTTTATTTACTTAGGCCACTGAGCCTAGCATGGGGGAGTCACACCAAACCCCCCTGATGACAGTGTGGGTGGTGAATCTCATTGCAGAATCAGACCATAGTTTATGTCCATCATTTAAGGGTTCTCCTATTAAATCAGTGTGGCTGTTTGCCACTGAGTTCATTAGGATCAAGAATTTTTAAATGTTTATTGATCAGACCCACGTTACTTAGATAAATGATGCCATTGAAGTAACAGAGTCAATGGAGGCAAGTGGTTATTTGGCCCTGGGTAGTTACTTACAATACCATTAACTTTCCTACAGTCCACTATTACACACTGTAGTGAAGAGCAGCATTGTATCATCACTTTAGGAAGATAAAGTAAAAAGATCAGAAAAGTGACAGGGTAAGAAAAAAACAACATGCATTTGAATTCTGCATAATCTCTTCTACGCACTAAAACTTTAGAGGTTGTAATCTGGTTATAAAGACTGCTGATTAATCAAACTCAGTTTGTTTCAGAAGAGGATACCAAAACTATTGAATATCAGTGAAATGTAGTTTAAAGTCAATAGGATTGGCCATCTAATGACGATTAAGTATGCTATAAATTTAAATCTTTGAACTACTTGTTGAGATTTATTCAGGCAGACAAACAAAGATAACAAAAGTCTTTTGTGTGTTTGTCACTCATTTCCACTCCTCTGTTGTTGCAGTGTCAAATAATGTCAGTTATTTGAGGACAATTACTATAATTTTGAATTCTCAACAAATTAAACTAGAATGACTAGCAGTCCAAAGAGGACACTACCCATTTCTCTTCCACATTTTCTTCCTCCACCCCCTTCCGTTTTACAAGTAAATTTTAAGTGACAGAGGCTTGATTTCATCCTGGCTGTTTGGAGCACTGGCTCATTTCATTTTTAACAAATTCATTTTCATTCCAGTAGAAGCTATGTCTCCCTATTTTTAACTAGGTAAGCTGCATCTGGGGATTTAGTAAAGATTTTGCTAACTAAAAAGATTTTAGAAAGCTACAGAAAAAGCTCTTCATTTCAAACATTTCCAGTCCACGTGAGAAGTAGTTATTAACATTTGTGATTGCATGTGTTCATTTAGTTTTGGTACACCTACGACTTTAAATCCTGCATTTATGTTCTTATTAACTTTATTTTACTGAATTTGAATAAGACATTTTAAAACAATGCCACAATATGAAGGACTTTTGAAGAAAAACTGGAAACCAGATAAGGGAGTACACAGTTGTTTTTATCTTCTTAATAAAATACCATTAGTCCTTAGTTTAGAAATCTTGAAAATTAACTGAAGACAAAGAGATTGTCTACCTATAGTCTTAATTAATTAAAATGGTATCAAGGAAATTATTCCATAAAAGAAAATTAAAGCCGATCATCTACAGAAGTGAAATTACCACCCATTTTGCTTATATTGTGTTGAATGTTACATAATTTAGGGGGAAGGAGGCAAGATATTTTACATTTCATGAGATCTTTCCTTAAGATTTACTGCAGCATCTAGAATTCCTGTGCAGTAATAAAGACAATGATCCATTGTGTACTTCTATTACTAATTATTTTGCAAAGATTGTCTGTTCCCAAAGATAATTAGAAAGGTGAAATTTAATTCCATTAAACAGAACTCAACTGGGACATAATGAAATTTTGTTGTGAAGTAGTAGGTTTACTTTGAAGCCAAATAAAAAAAGCTCCTTCATAGATGGAATTAATAATATTGTAAGAGCTCATACCTTTTTTTGCACAAACAGCTTTAAAAATCAATGAAGAGTGTGTTATACTGGCAATGAGATTATCGGTGCTCAGACAATATGTTATATAGAAGCACCTTCCACCATGGCCTTTAATACAAATCTACATTTAGTGCCAATAAAAAGTGCCAGAGGCCGAAAGAATAGGTATAACACAGATAATCTCATTGCCAATCCACAGAGGATAGGAGTTGCTCCTGCCCCCCAAATACAGAGCTTTGTCTCTTTAGCTTGGGCTGTAGCAGCTCCTACATTCAACTCTAGGGATGTGTCAGATAAAAGGATTGTGCATTGCACAAGCATTTCCCACACACCAGTGTCGCACAATTCTGACCAGTGAGAGGGTTGTCAGGCTGCCTTCATTATTTGGCTGCTTTGCTGAAATTCCCAACATATTGGTACTTGTCACGGTCATGATTCTGTAATGTGGACACTTGTCCGTTAGGAATTGTTTCGAAAACTTTAGCCAAATGCTTGGATTTGAATATTTCATGCAGGCTGTCAAACAATCATTAGCAGGAATGAGTAAAAGGTATGCTGGTAATAACAGTCAGTCCCTGGGTGCAGTTCTTTCTCGTCTCATTTAAAGATCACATGAACCTGCTTAATAACACAGAAAAAAGTGGCAGGAAATCTTTAGTAAACTGTTTCTTTGAGGCAAACCACGAAACACAGAATCAGCAGGAGCTAACATTTGGGAAAATACATGAATCAGCCTGAGCCAGCCTGTTTGAATTCGCTGGACCAAATCCGACCACTGCACGTTTGAGTTTGGGTGACTCAAACCTGGAGATGCCATCACAGTGATATGATGCTACATCATGTTGTGACAATGATTCACATCATACCTTCTATACATCCTAAGACCACCACTGACGATTACATGCCCTAGAAGGCTACTGCTGGTGGGTGAGTGGCAAGAGGAAAGAGTGCATGCAGAAGTGACTAGCCAAGAGGAGTTTTTGAAACCCATTCCCTTGAGAAAGGAGAGAATTTTTTTTTTAAGTCCAGCTTATCTATCTGCACTGCTCATCTTCAATAGTTTGCCTTGCATCAGCTCTGCAGAACCACAGATATCACCTAAAGTGGCTTCAGTGAGAGCATTGCACAAGAAATAGCAACAGGATCAGCTGACAAGAGTTTCAGTGCAATCTATTTTAAGCTTTTATACAGCCCCCATTCCCACAGTAGTTGAGCTTCTCATAATCTTCAATGTATTTATCCTCCAAACACCTCTCTGAAGTAGGGAAATGGAATCATCCCCATTTTACAGATAGGAAGCTGAGGCAGAGAAAGGTAAATGACTAGCCTAAAGTCACACAGAATGCCTATAGCAGAGCCGGGAATTGAATCCTGTTGTCACAAGTCCCAGACTTATGCTCTGACCGCTGGAGCTGGATTATATTTCTCAGTAAGATAGTTTCCTCCTTACATTCCTTGGGTTGGTTGGTTTGTTTTTTATTTTTTTTTTTAAAGTAACAATCACATTTTCTTTCATTTACAGCAGACTGTATCCCCACACAGGTCCTTGAACACAAAGCACTCAAAACAAAAACATGTCCAGGGCATTTTAAGAAGAATTTTAAGTGTTATTGCTAAATTCCTAAAATTTAAAAGATTTACATCTGATGTTGAGAACACAGGCAGCTCTTCCTAGCTTTGTGGAACATTCCCATGAAGAGATTCTTAGCAAATGCAGCTTTGTGTACATTTCACAGAAATCTGCCAGCATTACTGACTTTTATCAGGTCTGAGCCCTCCACTAGACAGAAGTCACAAAGGAGGGGATTAACGTGGTTACTCTCCGGCTGGCTGTCACATATACAGCTAATTCACTCCTGATTGGATCCTGCTAAATCTGTTTCCTTTAGAATGTTATCCGTCCTCCACACACAAAAATATATCAATCACATTTTCAGAAAAAAATGAAATAAACTTTGGAGATGAGGGTCTGAACAAGTCATTTTACAACTGGTGATGACAATTAATTCCTTCGTTACTTCCTTTTAAAAAGTGATTTGATTTCCTCCTTGAAATGTTCACAGCCACCACAACTAAATATAACCTGAAAACATAAATTTAATATTTATGTTCTTAGCTGAGGGGGGATTTTTTGGTTTTGGGTTTTTTTTTATTTTTTTGTTTGTTTTGCTTTTAAGAGTAGAACTCATCTGTTCACATGCTGGTGCCTATCCTAATTCTCAGCTCAACTGCAGTGGGGTAAATCTAGAGCAACTCCATGGAAGTTAATTAAATTACACCCCGATGTAGAAGAGCTATCACATAAGGGGCCTGAGTCACTGCTGTCTTTCATTTTGTATAATTTGCACCAGTGCTAAGTGGATGCAAAATGGTACCACTCTGAATTGTCCCACATATTTCATTCATGTAGGCAGTTTATATTGTATCAGATAAATGCTTGCCTTAAGGATTCTCGGTTAGGAGGTTAACTGAAATTAAGACCTTCTTTCCATACGTAGGGCAATAATAATATCCAGTTAGTCTCAAATGCTTCCTTGTACTGCACTATTCAATAATAGGTGGCTTGTTTCAATGGATGTAAATCTTGTAACGGGAATTCATCGATTCCAAGACCAGAAAGGACTGTTGTGATTAGCTAGTCTGACCTCCTGTATAACAGCCCACAAAACTTCCCAAAATAATTCCTAAAGCAGATCTCTTAGAAAAGCATCCGATCTGATCCAAAAATTGTCAGTGCCAGTGAATCCATCACTAATCTTGGTAAATTGTTCTAATAGTTAATTACTCTGTTAAAAATGCAAGTCTTATTTTTGGTCTGAATTTGTCTAGCTTCCACTGTCAGTCATTTAATCATATTATACCTTTCTCTGCTAGAGAAAAGAGCCCACTATTAAATATTTGTTCCTCATGTAGATACTTAAAAGACTGTAACCAAGTCACCCCTTAGCCTTTTTTCTGTTAAGCTAACCAGATTGAGCTCTTTGACTCTACTACGGTAAGAAAGGTTTTCTAAGCCTTTAATCACTCCAATGGCTCTTCTCTACCCTCCAATTTATCAGCACCCTTCTTGAATTGTAGGCACCGGAACTGGGCAAAATATTCCAGCAGTGGATACACTCACACTATATACAGAAGTAAAATGTCTTCTCTGCTTCTCTCCAGATTCCCTTGTTTATGCATCTTAGGATCTTATTAACTCTTTTGGCCATGGCATCACACAGGGAGCTCCTGTTCAGCTGATTTTCCACCATGATTTCTAAATATTTCAGAATGACCACTTCTCAGAATAGAATCCCCCTTCCTGTAAGTACGGGCTGCATTCTTTGCTCCAAAATGTGTACACTTACATTGATCCATATTAAATTGTACATTAATGGTTTGCACTGAGTACTCTGCACAAGTGGCCCATCTTATTTACCACTCCTTCAATTTTTGCGCCATCTGCAAATTTATCTTCCATGTCATTGACAAAAATATTTTAAAAACTGTAAGGCTGCGAACTGATCCTTGTGGGATTCCCATGGAAACATACCCACTCAATGATGATTCGCCATTTACAGTCACATTTTGAGAGCAGTTAGCCAGTTTTTAATCTATTTAATGTGTGCCATATTAATTTAGTATTGTTCTAGTCTTTTTAATCAAAATGTCATTGATTGGATTTGCATCATCAGTGTTTTCAGCTGTGTGAAACTGGTTCTATTAAAGCAGCAACTATATCTACTACAAGTCTGAATTTTATTCTGTTTACACATTATAAATGTAATGAAGTCACAATCACTTGTTCCGAAACTACCATTAATTTTTTTAGTTCTGTGATCAGCTCCTTTTTATCTGTTAGGACGATGTTTAATAAAGAATTCTCCCATTTTGGCTGCAATGCTTTTTCAGTTAGGAAGTTTTTATCTATTGGTTTTAGAAATTCTAAGGATGTTTTAGTACTAGCAGTATGAGATCTCCTGCATATGTCACTCAAATTCAGGCCCCCATGATCATGCAATGTTTTTTCATCTACCGATTATAGATAGATGTGTAAGGAAATGAAACAAACCAGGAATCTGGTGGCACTTTTAAAGACTAACAAAGGTATTTATTGAAGGAGGTTTTGTGGGAAAAACATCACGCTTTGAAGATGAGGAGGTTACAGAATGGAAGGAAAATAAATGCAAGGAAATGTAAGTCATATGATCACGTCACACTGTAACACCAAATCAAAGTGGTTGTTACGATTCAAATACTGGGGGACAGCATTTAGAGGAAGGTAAGATCAAATGACCAAGTGGTCTTTCTGTTCCCTAGTGCAGTGTTTCCCAATCAGTGTGCCACAGCCCACAGGTGTGCCTTTAGGTCTGAGCAGGCGTGCCACAAAATTTCTTGAAAAACTACTCAAAGAGCTCTGGATTGGCTTATTGGCTCATGAATATTCATGAGTTTATTTGGCAACTATATGGTGGTGCGCCTCAAATCAATTAAAGGTAGCAAGGTGTGCCAGGGCAGAGAAAATGTTGGGAGCCACTGCCCTAGTGTGATTTGCTGGTTTGTACCAAAACTAACTAATACCCCATCTTGTGCATTATCTAGTAAAACGTTGATCCATACACATTCAAAAGGTTGCACACAGTTGGATGGGCGCTTTGATTGTAACACAGTCAAAATGTTGTTAAAATAACAAAATTAATCTTTCAAAATGAAATGCATGTCATTAGAGCTGGCTGTAAAAAGGAAACAATTTCAACTAAATCAACAAGTTGTTACGTAGATTACTAGTTGTTTTTCTCATTGTGAAATCAACATATGGTTTTACTTCCCAACAGCAAAGAGAAACTTGCAACACCCATCCATTTGTGTCTGATCTTCCACCTCCACTGAACTGATGTGCACCCTCAACCTCTATTAAAGTGGGTAGGGGATGCATGGAGTATAGCTGTAACCCAGTTTACCCCTCGATGACCCCACTTTACTACAGTTAGGTAGAGAAAAGGCTTACCAAACGAGAATAATATACCCATCAGTCTGAGTTGCAGCTTATAATTCAAGTTGTCTTAAATGTATGTAATAAATCAAACTTGCTGAAATCTCATTTTTGTATAAATGCAAAATAATATGCTACATAAAAATGTTATACACACTAACAAATTCAAGACTACAGTTCGGCTGCACAGAGCAGCTGTCCTGAAAATGCACTTTGCAAGGATTAGGATTCTCCTTTTCCAAGGATTCCCGAGATCTGCTAGGTTGCAAGATGTCAACCCCTGCTTCTTTTGTGGTTCTCAACCCCCTTCCTTCTCTATGGAGGCAATTTTCCAAGGCCCTCAGAGTTTATGGCTCTCTCTTGCGCTTCTAAAGCGCTCATCACCATTAAGGGCTGGCATTCCCACAGACAGGTGAGGTTTGACCCATAATAAACAAGCAAGCAATGAGAGACTTGGCTGTGGTTCTTTTTTTCCACGTGGTCTGTGTAGTTACAGCGTACACTAAAGAACTGAAACCCCAGTCCCTATAATGAAAAAAGAAACTTGCCAGAGAGGAAGCTATCCCTTTAAAGAACAGGAACAATCATTTCTTGGTGGTAGGTTTTCTCCCTCCCTCCTCCCTCCCCACCATCCGCCTCCATTATTTTAAAGCCTTTCCCTATACAAACAAGAGTGTTCACTGATCACCACCAGTATCTCTTTTCTTTTGATGTACATTAAGAAAATTAAAAGGAATATTCTTAGAAAGACATCTGTGCCTGGGGTGACTCACATTTGATCAATCCCTATGAACTGTGCTTTTCAGGGGATGTGCAATTATTTGCTCAGTTAGGCTTAAACTTTTTATTTATCTAATCGCCCCCCTGTAATGCTTTGATCTGAGCTTCCAAAACCTATTTTCCAACCACTTTAGCTACATATTTTAAGTCTTATGGTCTAATCAACTTCAGCCTGTAAAACACGCCATGCCTGCTTAATGCATCCTATTAGGAAGTCAGGCTGCCATGTGGATTTTTTAGATCTCTCATTTTGCAACCCTGTGAGCCATTTGGAAACATCGTTAATGTCATTATCCCAAGGGAGAAAGAGAGAGCTGGCAGCAGAGTGAACCCTCTACACTGCCGTCAGCATTGCCCCCCCAACATTTGCCGAGTGACTCAGAGGTGAATCACAGGTGTATGCTGTGGAGGGCTGGATGATTTCCATATCACAGTGGTGGCAAATGTTTACTTCATTAGTTCATGGGGTTACTCGGTAGTTCTAGCAAACTCAATTTCTCAATCCTACTGTATACTAGTTAAAAAAGAAAAAAACAACAATTCAGAAGTACACCGCAGCTTTGAAATGAAAAAAAAAATCTGTCATTTTGTAATTAGAAAGTGTCATGTTAATTTGAGCAGTGTTGGAAGGAGAATGAGTATGTATGGCCACTATGTTCAGAATACATGTTTACTATGAAATATACCAGATTAATAACCAACGTGCCTTTTACCTAAGGGGGGGGGTTGGAACCTCACGGATTTAAGGATGGTCTTTTCTAACCTTTAAAAATATGATCATGTTTGTAATATGAAATTGTTGAGGCTGAAGTTTCTAATTAGAACATTACTTCAAAGGATTCCTTTCAATCTTGAAGTGAGAATGTGTCAAAAACCTCAAATACTGTAATAAATCCATGATGAGCACCTAAAATGTTCCACAATGGTCACTTGGAATTTCACGTGGAGATACCAGAGAGAAGGCTCGGATGGTAGGATCCTGAACAACTTCTGAGGGAAAGAAGAATCAGTCTTCTCTGATCCTTACTATGAAGGGCCTCAAGCACACTATTTTACAGTTCTGGGTTCATCCAACAGAAGTGCCGGTGCACGCACACGTACACACACACACACTCACTCTGTAGCTAGAGTTACAGAAAAGGGACATTTTCAAGGTAGTCATGGTATGTATTAATTGTTTATTATATATTAATATGTATAAATTGTTCAAGACAGTATGTATTAATATATATTTAGGATGTATTAATCTGTATAAACTGTTGAAGACTGTATTATGTATATTTAGCATGTATTAATTGTTCATGACAGCATTAGCTGCTGATTAGATTAATTTTAGTTGTCTCAGAAGAGAGGATGTTAGTCAGGATTTTTCCTCTGATAGTTTAAGAAACACTGCTCTGTGGTTTTTAAAATTCTCTGAGGAGTTCAGCCTCCCAAAGAAGTTAGACGCCCCAGCCCCAACCAGCAAGGACTGTATGCTTGGATGTGATTATGATTCAGTCTCCACAATTGACTTCATCCCTGGTCAGAAACAGCCAAGAAGAGTGCCATTTGGTGCTTCTTGATATCGGCCTTTTTTTTTTTTTTTTTTTTTTTGAGAATAGTGGTAGGTGCACCTTAGATTGCTGGTTTAAAAAAAAAAAAAACAGCCAGAAGCTTGGATTCTTCTCATCCCCTTCGCTCTTGGTCATGCAAAACTGGGCTGGAAACACCATGAGAACAGGCTATGTCATGACACTGCTAGTACATCCCACTTCCAGTTACAATGAAAATTCTGCCAGAACTGTGGCATGCATAATAAACCGGAGCAGAAAAAAGTTATCCAAAAACTTACCTCACTCTCAGAACAGGTTTGGTTTGAGTTTGAGGCCAAGTACCAGCTGTGATCTCATCTGACAGGTTCACACATCCAAATATACAAAGTTGAAAACTCCTAATAGGAACCGGAGTAGGTCCACAAACTCATCCCACAAAGGTCACTGAGCAAGTGACCAATGTCTATGACTTATACCCCTATACCAAACTAGGCTGGATACAAACTCATGCAGCTCACAAAACTGAAGGAAGCTCTTTCATTCCAACCCCCTGTGGTATGAACCCCCTTCTGAGGAGCAGACTTCGGAGCACATGCTTGTACCTCTCTGCTTGGTGATAGTCTAGCTATACCTACTTGTACTCCTGAATTATAACATGAACCCTGTGTAATCATTTCCTCTCTGTGGGCTGGACCTTGCTAGTGCCCGTTTATTCTTGAGTAGAAAGCTGTCCTCACTGTGAGAGGCAAACTGTTTGATAAAGTGCCTAATAGACAGCTATAAGCATCAAAGGAGTAGCATACAGGGATTTTCAGGATGGAAGACAATCTGAGCTACCTTCTTCCAAATCAGCAGTCCATTGTGCTTTAGAGGTGGAGGCTCGAAGTTACACGTTACTCCTTCATACAGCACAGTTGGATTCTCCTCTCCATAATTGACTAATCTGCCTACAGATGTAGAATAGGAGGGGCCATGGCCCCACTTTCTTTCTGTACCTCCTCTGATTACCCTTCTGGGGTGGCCAAATGCCAGCAGCACAAGCACAGAAAGTACGCCAGCCTCATTACCATCTATTTCCCTAAACTGCATTCCACAAGCCACTTGATTACCCATTTGCCTAGTCTATGCAAGCTACTTTCCAGTACTCTGACCTTGTATTAACTTGCTCCACCAGGATTTTGTCATCACCGAATGTTATCACTCTACTTCATGTTTCTACTGTAAGGTTATTAACATAGAAAGTGAACAGAACCAGGCCAACTAGTATTGTGCCTTGACCTCTGCCACCCTGTAAATCACTTCTAGACAGCTTCAACTTCCAAATAATTGCACTTACTGGTACTCTATACATCTCAGATGTAAAACCTAGATCTTTCTACACTCAAGCAACTGCCCCTCCTCATCTCCTCCATTATAATACCTTGTAGTTTAGTCTTCTGTATGTTTACCATAACACAAGTTTTCCTAAATTGTGCAACCAGATTCTGATCTCCAAGACTCCTGTATATTTACACTGATGTAGTTCCCCTCCCTCATACTTCAAATCCCAGTACTGGTAACAAAGTCAGATGAGCTCCTCCTTATAATTTGAAGTGATTGCTCTTTCTGGCACTTGATAGAACAACAAAGTAAGGACATCTTCCTGCTATCCTCTCTCTCAAGCAATTTGTCTTCTTAAAATCAATGTGATGACTTGCGCGAGGGACTAAGAAATACTCATGTGAGTAAGGATAGCAGGATTGCCCCTTGTAAGAGTTAAAGGCCAGACAAAGAAAGCAGTGTAGAGGGGCTGTTTTACATAGGGAAGTAAAGGAATAAAAAAGTAAAACTAGTGGACAAAGGTCTGAGTGTATCTACCTCTGGCCACAGCTAAATTCAGATTCACAGGAATAAAACAAAGTCAGGAAACTAGGAAAGTTGAAAGCATGCTGTTTTATCATAATTTTCTTCCCATTGCTAGAAGCTTTTCATGTTGTAGCACAGTTTGTACAATCAGCTCAGGTTCAGATGTATAACTCGCAGCCACTCAACAGGAGAACGGAGATCTGGCCAAACTACACAAACCAGCACAGACTCCACTACTGTCAATCATTTATTCCCCAAAGGATGCACTTCCCACAGTTTTTACAGCTAAGTTAGTAAGTGTCGGGAAGTTCATGGAAAAAGAGATTTGCTTAAAACATACCACCCCATGAACATTATACACAACCCATGGTCTCCAGGGTGCCCTTAAGTGACACAGTGTGGCACTGCAGCCACTTCGCCTCAGCTTCCTCACCGTGCTCTTCAGCGTATTCTCCAGTGGTAGGTATGAGTTGATCCTCCAGCCAAATTGCCTTCCATTGTTCAATCCTTTGTAGGATAATGGTGCCCTTCTGGCAAAGTCCAACCAACTCTTTGTAAGGGAGCCTCGCATGCAATAGCCTGTCTCAGCATTTACCTGCAAATGCCTGGTCTCTGATCAGCCTAACAATTTAGTCCAGTCGCATTCTCCTACAAAGGGCTTTGGCCAGCTACAGTTCTTGGACAGCTCATGGCTTTTGCTCAGGCTTCTTACCCCAACACAGGAGCATCTTTCTGCTCTCTTTCCTTGTCAGCCCTTATTAACTGCTAGGCTTCCCTGTAAGCACCAATGCCCAGTCCAAGATTCACTGGTGTTGGGCTAATGGACCCTTCGAGGGACTGGCTGACCTGTTACAGGCATGTGAATGAAAAAGTGTCTTTTCTACATACTAGAACTGAAGCAGGTCACGGGAACTCAGGAGCGGTAATCGTCATGGAGTCAGAGTGGTTAGAGATGGAAAAGGTCACTTACTCTTTTGCTTGTCACCAAGGTTGCATTTTCTCCTATACTGTGCAGGTTTGCACAGGGGTCACTGTCCCCACTCACTCTTGGGCAGGTAGCACTCAAAGGAGTGCTAAGAGGGAGTAGCATCTGGTGTCCCCAACCACACTGTACCTGGCCTTTATCTAGAGGTACAAAGGAAGGAGAAAACTAGCTCCTTCCTCTGCCCTCCCCACCTTGCATATCTGTCTTCACAGGGGCAGGCACACTACCTCCCTGAACCCCTAGCATGCAAGGGAGCGTATGTCCATCTCCAGACCCTGTCACAAAACACAGCCTGCTCCCACTGTGCACGTCCAGGTACAGGGGACAAAGGGTGAATGGCCCCCCTTCTCCCCTACCCCTTTAAAGGCACACTACAAACTTTAGCAACAGTGGGAACAGAGCAGAGTGTGGACTCCTGTGTGGACACAGATTGAAAATCTGCCTGTACCTTATTATTTTTTATTATTGTGCTGCAGTAGTGCCTAAAAACCCCAGCTATGAGCAAGGACCCCATGGTGTTAGCTCTTCTACAAATGGCACAAAAAGATGGTTCCTCCCCTATCTTTTTGCACTATGTTTCCACAGTGCCTAACAGCAGTCATGCTCCGCAAAGGGGGCTCAGAAGCCTCCTCACACCTTCCAGATCTGCTGTGTAAGATCCAACTACAACATGACCCCTTACAATTCAGGAGAAACATCGACAGCCTCTCTGCACTAGTTAAACCCTTTCTGAGTACAGTGATCTCTCCCACCAGTGGTTCTCAACATTTTGCCAGTCACAACATGCTCAGTTACTTATCATGACTCTACAGGACACATCAGCTGACCCACCTGAGGCTGAATCTAGCCATTTCTTGGCTTGCTGTGACAAACTTACCACTGTGTGGCAACATGGTGATGTGTCCCAGTGCAGTGGATGAGAACTGCTCTCTTACACTAGTGTAAATCAGGAAAGAAAGATGCTGATGAAGGCGCTGGAGTCCTACCCAGTCAAATCAGACTCCGGTTCACCATCAGTCTAATGAAGTTTATTTATGAAGTTGAGGGATGTATCTGGCTTATCTATCACTTCAGTCAGAGCCAACAGAACAGCATCCCAAGGGAAAGATGGGTAAATATCCACTTGCACTCAGAGCAACTTTTAAAAACTCATTTCAGAGTATATATTTTTGAAACCTGACTTAAAATGCCTTGAACAAGATAAGATCATTAAATTGACACTGAGCAGAGATCTTGCCAATTCTTAAATGCAGACAAGGGGCAAAAAAAACACATTAGATGGTAAGCAAAGCACAAAGCTGATACGATCAGGACAGTAGCATGTCACACAGCATATCAGCAACACACTTTGAGATTTGTTTTCCTTGAAAACCATTAGCATTTGTCATATTTATTAAAGTAAACTATAAAACCTCATGGAAATCGGCATAAGTGATTACAAATCCATTTCTCCAATGAAGGTAACTGCCTCCAGGGTAAATGAGCACTAAAGCTTAATACAGCTATAAATATCTTGTTTTTCTACAGGCTGATTAAAAATTATGTAGGTGAGCTTGGCATTTAACTTGGGGGGTATTGTTTCATTTTTTTCCCCCTGCTAAGAGTGCCTTTTGGCAGCTTTTCACTTTATTTCATCATAGATCTTTGCCAAAACTTGAATTTACTTCTGTCAGATTAAGTGCCCCTATGAAATAAACTGGCATTTCTTCTACAGAGTTTGATTGAAAGGATAAGCTTGAATGACATCTTCCTTAAATGGCTGGATCCTCTCAAAGGGCTAGGATTGGGAAATCAAGTTTAACATTTTTGCGAGGACTTTCCTTAGCCCATAATAAGGTTTGAAAGCCAGTTGTTTGAACAGGGCAAAAGATTGTGTGACCTGATTCTCCACTGTCTTATAACATGCACGATCATTTACCCCATGCAGAACAGGTGAAAATGCAATTCTTTTGGCAGCTGGGAATCAGGTCCCTATATTTCTTTACATGTTTTTTCTTGATTCCTGACTTCATTCATTAATCAGACTGTTGTGCACACTGATGATTTATTACTGAAATAATGCATGGAAGTAATTAAAGCATGAAAGAGTAGTTCTAACCATTTAACTGTTAGTGTTTAAATAGCACCATGCAACTTTTGTGCCTTATTTGTGAATCAAGTAACAAAGTATAGGGAGTTTGGAAAATAAACAAAACAAAAAACAATCTATTCTTGTAATAGCAAAAGGTGCTACAGGGTCGCGCATTTGAAGCTAACAACATACAAGTACCCAAGATGAAATTCCCCATTGAAAGAGTTAAGGGTTTGTCTCAACACAAAAGTCATACTGCTTTATCTATTTAACTGTACAACCTGCATCCCAGTATGGATCCAATCAAACTGGTGTGCAGATGCTTATGCCAATATGCCTTATTTCCATAGGGAAGTAAACTAAGATTATGTCTACATTACAGACATTAGTGACACTGCTGTCCTACTGCTGCTGACCTGATGTAAGATCTCCCATGGACCCATTCTGCCTCGATGGAAGAGAACTTCCCCGTTGGCATAATTAAACCACCCACAAAAAGCAGCAATAGCTATATTACCAGGAGAGTGTCTTCTGTCAGCACAGTGCTGTTCACATTGATGCTTTTGGCCATGAAGTTTATTTTTGGCAGAGGATGTTTTTTCACACTCCACAAAAGCATTAGTATAGGTTAAGCTATATTGATGTAAGACCCCCTTATGGTAGTAGTGGGTATTCACACTAGACTCAAACTCTGAAGTCAAAAGGGAACAATATGATCATCTCATCTGACCTCCTGCACAATGCAGGCCACAAAACCTCACCCACCCACTCCTGTTAATGACAAAGTGGGCTTTTCTCCCCAAAAACTCATGTGATAGATAAATTTGCTAGTCTTTAAAAGTGCCACCAGACTCCTTGATTGTTTCACTGAACTAGCTTCCCCTTTGGAACTTGTTCAAATTCTGTTTAGAATTGCATACTTTTTTCAGGATCGGTGAGTTTCTAAGATCTCTCAGACATACTGTACTGAAATATTATAAGGGCTTTTCTTGCAAGATTCTTGTCATCCTCAGAGACAAAATTTAGCTCCAAATGTTGCAACCAAGATGAAGTTACAGAAAAAGATAATGTCTGCAGTTGTAACTCCTGCAAATAATTTGCTTCACACAAGTTTAAAATGCACTCGTTTCTTATTTTTTTAAAAAATAGGATGTGTAAGTGATTAACTGTGCAGTTATTGCACAATGGTAGATTGCATCCACAACTTGATATCTGCAAGACGCTAACTGGCACTTAACACTGCCAGTAACATTGACCATTATTGATTTTTCAAGGAAAATGAATACAGTATCAATAAACCAATGTGCACTGAAAGTAACTACTATTCTTGTACCACCCTGATCGCCATAGCATGCAAGTGACTTCCTGAGCTGCATCACATTATCTGACTCAAACCCATCACATGAGCTTATGTTCTCTCTCATTTTCTGCCTGCTGTTATGGACCAGATCCTCCTCTGCCCTAAATTCAGGGGAGCAATTTGAAACAGCTGAGGATCTGGTTCTGTGTGCTTAAAATCAAGCTCCTCAATTTGCAACCTAATGAGCCCCTGCAGTGGCTGAACTACAAGATGATTTAAAACTTACTTATTTAAAAAAAGAGTCTAGTTTAAGAATTCATCTGAACTCCCTTAATGACACTTCTATATGGAAGAAATGGAATGGTATCACAGTCTTTACATTTATCCCATATCTGAATCAATATGATTGGTTACTGTTCATAGTCATCCTCTTCAAAACTGTATTTCCAGCAGTGACCAAGACTGCATACTTCCCAGAGTGAAAGTTTTTGTACATCAAGTCGCACAAATACATCACTAATTGGTCAGCTTTTATATTGTCTCTGTTTCCGAGAAAGAAATATTGAAAGAACAAGAAATATGACACACGATCAGGACTGAACGTATTTTTTCATAATTGGATTAATTAGCATTATCACAAAAACTGAAGGAACAAAGCTACCAGTATGTGGAGCATTAATCATATCACCAGTAATTAGTGTCAGAAAATAGAAATGCAAGACAAAACAAGGAAGTAAGCAATAATTGTAGGACCCAGCCATAGTTTATAGGAAACACCGTCTAAGAAACAGACTGAAGGGTTATAAAACAACATCTTTAAAACAGCTCAGGGGACAAAGAAGCTGATAGCCTAGACAGTTCAACAGAGCATGGATGAAAAGGAAATGCCCAAACATAGTAACAAAACTCAAAAGCACTGTCAAAACCTAATTTATCCAAAGTGCCATGACAGGCCAGGGGACAAGGCATAAAGCAGCGCATCATAGCACAAAATGGATGATGACTGTTGCTGTAACTCACATAATACATCGGTCCTAGACGGCTCATGGAAGCAACCAATGACATGTGATCAAACAACAGCATGCAATGCAAGGGAAAAAAATAAAAAAAACACATCCAGGGATCCACTCTTGGCAATTAGCAATGCAAATGAAAACGGAAGCTATTCACATAAGGGACCACCTGTGCTTAATAACCAAACTTTGTGTGTCTAAGTAACATCAACTTGGAAGTTTGAGAGTAACACAAGACCAGAGGACATCACTGACCATACATGTAATTATCACATACACCACCAAACACTGGGACAGCTCTCACATTCAAAATACAAAGCAGGTGATCATCAAGTGATTCGCCCCCGTTGCCCCCTCAGCTTGTGGTAAACAGCAATCCCTGCTTATCCTGGCTAATAGCCACTGATGAACCATGAACTAGTCTAGTTCTTTTTTGAACCTTATTATAGTCTTGATTGTGAATTCCACAGATTGACTCTGAGTAGTGTGAAGAAATACCTCCTTTTCTTTATTTTCAACCTGCTGTTTATTAATTTTGTTTGGTGACCTCTAGCTTTCATATTATGAGAAGAAGTAAACAACACTTCCTTATTCACTTTCTCCACATCAGTCATAAGACCTCTATCATATCCCCCTTAGTCACTGCTTTTCCAAGCTGCAAAATTTCAATCTTACTAATCTCTCCTCATATGGAAGATTTTCCATACATTTAATCATTTTAGTTGCCCTTTTCTTTACCTTTTTAATTCCAATTTTTTTTTTAGAAATGGTGTA
Source organism: Podocnemis expansa (assembly GCA_007922195.1). NCBI lineage: Eukaryota > Metazoa > Chordata > Testudines > Podocnemididae > Podocnemis > Podocnemis expansa. Next base: position 7,245,478 of record ML682074.1, on the reverse strand, counting down.
ACCAGGTCTACGTGCAGGACTTAAGCTGTGGGTGTACCATGAATTTATAAAGAGCAATACGATACTGTCTTTCTTATTATCTGTACCTTTCCTAATTATTCTGAACATTGTTAGGTTTTTTGACTATCGCTGCACACTGAATGGATGTTTTCAGGGAACTGTCCACAATGATTCCAAAAGCTCTATCTTGCATTATAGCTGCTAATTTAGACTCCATCATTTTATATGGATAGTTGGGATCATGTTCTCTGGTGTTCATCACTTTGCGTTTATCAAGGCTGAATTGCATCTGCCATTTTGCTGCCCAGTCACCCAGGGTTTTTTTTTTTGAGCTCCCTTTTTTAATTCTTTGCAGTCTGTTTTAGATTTAACTATCATGAGTAGCTTTGTATCCTCTGCAAATTTTGCCACCTCCTTTTTTTCAGATCATTTATGAATATGTTGAACAATACTAGTTCCAGTACAGTCCCATAGGGGTACCACTACTTACCTCTCTCCATTCTGAAAATTGGCCATTTATTCCAACACTTTGTTTCCTATCTTCTAAGTAGTTACTGTTCTGGGAGAGGGCCTTCCTTCTAACCCCATGATTGCTCCCTTTGCTTAAGAGCCTTTGGACCTTGTCAAAGACTTTTACGCTATATTCATTGGATCATCTTTCACCACATGCTTGCTGACCCCCTTCATGCTGACTCTTCAACAAATCTTTTTCATCTATGTGTCTGATAATTCTGTTCTTTATTATAATTTCAAACAGTTTTCCTGGTACTGAAGTTACTGGCCTGTAATTAAAGAGATTACCTCTAAAGTCTTTAAAAAAAAAAACAAAACAAAAACAAAAACAAAAAAAACCTGGCAACACACTAGCTATCCTCATCTGGCACACAAGCCAATTTAAATGATAGATTACATAGCACTATTAGTAGTTCTGCAATTTCACATTTGAGCTCCTTCAGAACTCTTGGGTGGATACCATCTGGTCCTGCTAACTTTTGCTGTTTAATATATCATTTTTTATTAAGACCTCCTCTAATGACATGTCAATCTGGGAGAGTGTATTGTAAAAAGAATGGCTCAGGTTTAGGTATCTCCCTCACATCATCAGCCATGAAGACACATGCAAAAAATTCATTTAGTTTCTCTACAATAGCCTTATCTTCCTTGAATGCTCCTTTAGCTTGTGATCATACAGTGGTCCCACTTATTGTTTAGCAGGCTTCCTCTATGATTATGTCCATCACACCTTCTGAGCACAGCAAAGAAAGCATGTATGAGGGACGCCAAGAAGATATACAGGCTATCATCATCAGGGAATAGTATGATCACAAATGTTCAGAGTCTCTATATGCAATGAGTAAACGCCAATGAAATATGTAGCCTCTGAGCACAGCCCTCTAACATATTTACATCCACAATCCATCCGAGCTAGTGATGCTAACATAATCCTTTGGTAAATACTTAAAACGTACCTGCATTTTATTTTGTCATCATTTGTATCTCTGATATCAATATTATGACTCGTCGTAAAGGCTTCAAGTTGAAAGTAGAGGTGACCATTGTAAAAATCTCTGATCCTTCACAAACCTGTAATGAAATTATTTTATTCTTAAGAATCAGCTAATACTTTTGTAGTATTATTCTCACTTCTTTCCTTATTTTGACATGCATATTTTCAGATCCAGTCAGGAAGTTTCCTAGTTTGAAACTGTGTTACATCTTAAGGAAAGTACAATAATTAGGAATCAAAAATAGAGGAGTTAGAATTCTTTTTAAACTTCTCCATGGAGTACAGGCAATGTGGGGAGTCTTCTACAGCTGGGTCAAAAACTACAGTGAAATTTGTGATTTTGAATTGTGATTTACTTATCTAAATATTTGAGCGAGTTTTCTGTTCTTAAGCAATGTAAAAACTGGATCTAATTTCTGGAAATGTTTTCATGTGAAGGAATGCTATTCATAATTTGGATAAGCAATTTTGAGTCCATAAGGTGGACATCAAGAGATCACTTTGACTATTAACTATTCCTTATTTGTAGTCCATGAACAAGTCTTTTAAGTCACATGGATTTCAATATAATTTAGAAACTTATATTGACTTTCCCCTCACCAGGGGTTAATGTAATCCAGAATGTGAAGGAATACCATTCTGGGGCCCACTATTTTTAGGGGCTCAGTGTTCTGGGGCCCCTAAAAGTAGAAAATGGAGCCAGAATGCTGCATTCCGGGGCCCACCATTTAAAAACAGTAGGGCCTGGAACACAGCGTTCTGGTTCCCTTTGCTATTTTTAGGGGCCAGGACACGGAGTCCCTAAATATAGCAGGCCCCAGAACGACGTTCTGCCGCACTAGGCAGGGCAGGGAGTTCTACAAACTCCACCCCTCAGGCTCTAGGCTGAAGCCTCAGCCCAGGCCGGCCCCTCCACCTCATGGCAGCCAGGAAAGGGGGGATGTGGGGGGGGGCAGAAACTCGGGTGGGGGTTTGGGGGCAGGAGCTGGAGTGTGTGAGGGGGCCCGTGCTGGCGTGAGGGGGACCTGCAAATTTAGGAGGGTTCTGGGGCCCATCAAATTATGGTTTAGCCCCTGCCCCTCACATCAGCCCCGCAAAATAGGCAGCATCACTAGCTCTAGTGTATAAAGAGGGCAACTACGCTTCAGGCACAATGAGTAACTTGTTTAAGTCACACTGGAATTCTCTGATACAGAAACCGGAATAGAGTCGATCTTTTGATTCATACAAGACCCTCTTCCCCCACAAAGGAGCTGCAAGGGTTTAGTTTTTGTGGAAAATTTGGCTTCTCATCATTAAGGTCCTGAGTCAGAAAGTGCTTAAGTGAATGTTAAGAACTAGGGCTGGGCTTACCCATGTGGATTTAAGTGTTTAGCTGAATTGGGGCTTCAGTGATTTTATTCTAACAAAGAGCCTAAAACACAAAATATTGTCTTCACTTGAGGTTCATTTGTTTGCAGATAGCCAGTCAGATTCAAATTCTTTGAAAGAGAACAGTTTGAGATACAATCTGTCTGAAAGCAATTAGCCAAGTTATTCAATGGATTAATATAAATTATGTGGCTTAATTAAAAGTTTGTATGAAATAATATTGGTTTCAATTAAGCAAAAACATATTTCAAGCCAGCAAAAAGGCAAGGAAACCAAAGGATTTTCAGATTTCATCAGGCTCTCAGAAGTCCTTTCTCATGAAGATGATATTATTCAATACAGACAATAACAGATCTGCAGTAAAAACAACTGAACTCTAAACAGCTGCTCAGTGACTCCTGAATGTAGTTCATCAGTCAATTGATTTTACTAGTGCAAAGCGAGAAACTGCGAGACCAAAAAACCCGGAATTTGCCTTTTTAAGGTTTGCTGTATAAAAATTGTCTAGCAGGTGACACTAACTTGTATTAATTGTATTATTTGTTGCTATTATTTTAATTAGTTTGTGTACATAGTTCCAAAGATGAGCCTATCTCACAGACACAGATTAAGACAAAGAGCCAGTTACTTGACAGGTACTCATTGGCCTAGCTCCTACTCCTTTATACCAGTTCATTTGCACCAGCTGAATATCTGTTCCCCTGGCCCTGACCCAAGTCATCAGCAATGCCATTCTAGAAAACCTGTCCAACGATGTCCTTGAAGAACGCCCCGTGGCACTTTAAAATATTAAGGGCTCTTTTCTGTTTCTACAACCTTGAAGAACATGGTGAGGACTGAAGCAGCAAGTGGGAAAATAATAGCCTCTAGGCATACTATGCTTTTGAAACCTGAATAAGTAAAGGTGTAAGAGCACAGTGACCAGTGGTACTTGCTATGTTTGTAGCCAGTACTCCCCCAAAACAGCTGACAACCCACTAATTGCAGTGTGAATCTGGGCTATAGCCATGCTCTCAGCCTTGCTCATATATGTCCATTCTAAGATGGGAAATATACTTTTGGCAAAACAAGTCATTCACAGTGTGTGAGAAACCACTGGAAGCCAAACTCTGGCTGCCTTCTGTGTAGGGACAAAGCTGTCCCAGTGTTTCCTATCCTCTAACACAGAGGTTCTCAATTTTTCTTTCTCTGAGGCACCCCCAACATAAAAACTTCAGGGCCCAACAGGGCAATGAATGCCTCGTGGGCTTTGGCTGCGAGGGTGCAGGGGAGGAGGCTGATCATAGGGATAAACTGACTTCTATTTTGCGCGGGCATGGCCCAGTAGGGTTCAGGCCAGCTCTGCCCAGCATGGCCCCAGGAGGGAGTACACCTCCACCCCTGATTCACCTGAGAGGCCACCCAATCGAGGTTGTGGGAAATGAAAGGGTGCAACCAAAAATTTTAAATCCAAGGGGTGCAGCAGTTCAGCTCAAAAAATCTGAAAACCACTCAGAGTGCAAGCGGGGGCTAGTTAGGGGCTGTGTGCAGGCCGTGGGGGTAACTCAGGGTGAAGGCAGGGGGTAGCTAAGTGGCTGTGTGCCAGGAGGCTTCACCCCTGCAGCCCTTGCTTCTCAAAAGCTCTACCAGCCCTGGAGCCTGGTCCGCCCACCTGGGCAGCTCTAACCAGTGGTGCAAGCAGTGAAAGGGGACTGGGAGCTGAGGAGCTGCAGCAGACCCCTGGACACCAGCCGCTAGAGGAGCAGATGGGATAGTGCCGTGACCTCCAGCTCCACAGTACCAAGCCAGAGTCGCAACCACCTTGCATCACCTGGTACCAGCTTCTTGCCTCTAATCTGGCCAGGGGCAGGGCCTCCGGGTGGGGAAGGAGGAGGTGGGTGAGCGGGTTTCTGCCCCCCCCCCCCCCGATTGTTCCTTTCTGGTTCAGCCCCTGAAGTTTGGGGGAGCAACACCCCCCATGACCTTCTCCAACTCTGCCCATGGCATCAGGGCTTCTGCCCTATGGGGTGCCAGAGCTCATAGACCCCCTGAAACCAGCTTGTAGCCCCCCAATGGACAGGGACTCCCAATTGAGACATGCTGCTCTAACCCATCTGCTACTATAATTTAGCTTTACAACTTCAGTGGTTCCTCCATTCATTTCTAGACCAACTTCAGAATTTCTCACCTTGGTTATTTTAAACTCTTCATCGGTTTGTGCCAATACACCTCACAAACTTTGCTTTCCTACACTCCATTTTTCACTTTCCTTGCTATGGCCTCTCCTGATCCCCCACCAACTCATCACTGCGACTTTGAGGGGATTCCAAGGTCTGGCTCCTGTCATCTGGACTAGCCCTTCTGTATTTCTCAGTCATCTGCCTCCTCATCTCTTCTGAAAAGTCATCCTCCCCTGGTGTTGTATAGAGATTAATTCCCCTCTTGCTATCACCTTATATCTTTGTGTTTAGTTTTGTAACTCCAATATTTAACTCTGTGGAACATTTTTGGGTGCAGGAAACAAAATTGTCTCATCTAGAGGCTGTTCTATGGTAGCAGAAAAGAACAATTTCACAGCACCCTACTATCATGGGCTGACCAACCCAATGAGGATCACCAGGGTCTCCAAACTGCTCACTTTATTCCTCCTCTTACCCTGGCCTCTGTGTTACTTCAATGACAACTCATGGATCACAGGCCTTCAGCAATACCATCGACTTGCAACCCTTTGTTTTTGCAGAGTTAGCTTTCCTTGGCAAAGTCCTACTCTTTTCCCAGCCTCACAACTACCCACCAACAAGGACTCAAGCCTATATCCTTACACCAGGCCTCAACAAATGTATGTTTCTGGTCACCACTAGGACCAGTTTTAGTAGCCTGTCACTTAGCTCCACTGCAGAAATTTAATGGAGGACCACCTTCTGATGACCAAAAATAAAAATGCTTGCACCTAACTGTGAACCAATTTTGTTCACCCTACCTTACACCCTTCTCTGCTGGCCTACACACGGCTCATTCAGCCTGACTACAACAGCCAGCACTCGTGAACAGCCAGCATACAAATCCAATTCCTTCCTTGTATAGCTGCAAGGCAGACAAATAGGCCTTAGGGTCTTCTCTGCCCACACAGCTTCCTTTGCTGCTGTTCTGAGGACTCACTAAAATAGTGCAGCACCACCTGCCTATCAAAAGCAACAGGATTTTTGGAACAATCTAAGCCCAAGCAGCAGGGACCTAATGGATGTTATGATTATCTCTACACCCTCCCCCTTCCCCCAGCCATTCAGAATTAATGTTTTGGTCACTTGGGAACCTTCAGATCCAATCACCCTGTGAACTATTAAAATAAAACTACAAAAATAAAACTGCCCGGCACACTAATGGGGCTCAGTTTTTCAATGAAAACAAATATGAAGTGAGACATAGCCCCTGCCCCAAAGAGCTTCCATTCTGTACGGGAAGGCAGCATTGCTAAGTGAACAGAGCATTGGACAGGGACTCAGCAGACTGGGGCTCTACTGCTTAACCATTCACTTGCTGGGTGAACTTGGGCAAGCCACTGTCCCCCTCTATGCCTCAGTTTGCTGATCTGCAAAATGGGGATAATGCCACTGACAACTTTTGCAAAGCAGTTTGAAAATTATTGGCTATACAAGAGCTAACTATTGTTATTAAACAGACAAATCATAAAGAGAATGAAGGGGAAACAAGAGGCAGAGAGAGATCAAGCGACCAAGGTTACAGAGCAGGTTAGTGGCCATGCCAAGAACAAAATCTAGGTCTGCTGACTCCCTGTATACTAGACCACAGTGCATATATAAGGTTTTTTTTTTAATTTCATTTATGAGCTTTGTTTTGTGTGTGTGTGTGTGTGTGTGTGTGTGTGTGTGTGTGTGTGTGTGT
>ML682074.1:6997753-7238708 GCA_007922195.1 Podocnemis expansa | reverse complement strand
TGTGTGTGTGTGTGTGTGTGTGTGTGTGTGTGTGTGTGTGTGTGTGTGTGTGTGAGTGAGAGAGAGAGAGAAAGAGAGAGAGAGAGATTAAACACTGCAGATAAACATCTTTCACCAACATTAGCAGAAAACAGGTTTCCTTTGAGTTTACCATTAACATTTGTGTAAATCAACCAAAATACCATAAAACTGCAAAACATCACAACTCATTTTTCAACTGTTTTGCAACACACTTCAATAGTTAACTTCCCTTAAAACCACTGTATTTACTTGCACACCCAATCTACTGCAACATCAGTACAGCTAGAGAAGTTATTTCCTTCAGCATTAATGCTAGAGTTAGTCCTTATTTTATTAATAACATTCAGCTACATATTGGCATGTGGGTACTTGAATGGATTTTCAGGTATTAGTGATTATTAGCCATCAGCACTTTATTTCCTACAGGAAAGTATTTGATTTGTTCAGAGGCCCAAGGCGAAACGAGTTTAAAGGATTTTCCAATACAGGTTTTTTATATATATACTAAAAATATATCTGCATTTACATTATTTCACGGAGGTTCAAGCAGACAAAAATTCATTGCTGTTAATGAAAACTGTATCTAACAAGCTATAGGAAAAACTAAACAAATATCCCCCTTTATTTAAATATTTCCCCCTCCCACCATTGCCTCTCATCCTTTTGGCCATTAACAACAAAAATAAGGATAAAGAAAAGAGCTCGGATCAAGCTAAGCCAATAATAAATGATGCTAACCTGCCCATGAGACTCTTCAAATTGTGTTAGGTTTTGTCGAGTGTTTGTAGCCACAACAATGTAACAATGTTGCTTTACAGAAATAGGTTCACAGTTAGAATCAGGAGAATGCAGCTGGTTTCAGCTCAGGTCTCTGCAGGAAAAAAAAAATCTCCAGCATGAGCACACTACAGCTCTAATTAAAAATAAAGTACAGATGACTCATTTCACTGCTTATTGTTAATGGTTAAACTACTGGAAGAAGCCCTGCCAGAGCTCCTCCTCTTGCACTAGGTCTCGCGAGACCTCACTCTACTGAGATGAGGAATATTGCTCTTACGTTAATAAGCAACAATTAGAGACCTAGAGTTCAGAAAATGTATTTACAATATGTTTAAACAGATGTCCACGCTAGAGATTAAAAAAAAAAATACACACACCTACTGTGCAATTACTTTCCTTTCTTCTTGGTACCTAAGATCATGATTAGCCATCAGCTCCAACTTGAAAGATAAGATGAAGAATAATTCCCACCCTAAAGAAGCAACTGAGTACAGTGAAGTTGTATGGGTACCTTTTTTTTTTCTTTTTTCTCTGCCGAGACAATTTGGGTGAGCTGATAACCTTTTATTGGACCAACTTTTGTTGTTGAGACAGAAAAGCTATCAAGTTTACACAGGGCTCTTCATTCTGTAAGAATTTGACAACTCCTCTCTCTTAAAAAAATGTTGGTTCAATAAAAGATATTACGTCACCCACCGTGTCTTTCTAACATCCTAGGCCTGACATGGTTACACCAACATCTCATATAACATTTTGGGACATACTCCCTGAGAAAATAAAACTTTTGGACCTGATCTCCCTATTTACATTCAGGCCTCTTAAACTCAGGCAATGTACAGAGGCTTTAAATTGGGCACAAGTTCCATTCAGGACATCTCAACACTAGAACCATTTTGCTGGTATATCTGCACTGGTATAGCATACTGGCAATGAGTTTCTAGTGTGGATGTCGTATCTACCAGCAAAACTTCACTGATGCCTATATAGCTTATTCCAGCCCCCCGTCCTCTCTCCCCCTGCTCCCAGAAGCAAAATAAACTAATCAGCAACAGTTCTTTTTTTTTTTTTTTTTTGCCTATACACTAGGGCTTTTGCCAACACAGCTATGTCAGTTACTAATCACACCTTGTCACACCCCTCCTGACAAAAGTCTGTAGTGTAGACCTGGCCCTACGCTCATTTAACACCCCTTTCCACTAGCAAAATGCCACAGAGTGGGCTTAGTCCTTGGGAGTCTAACATCACATTAGGTACATATTCCCAGGAGAAGTCTGAGGTAATTTATTAACACAGAACTCCTTGACTTAATTTCAAAATAGGATTAGCATTTACAATAGTCACATTGCAATGTTTTGAGTTAGTATTTCAGAAGACTTTTAGTATGTTTATATTTCATAGCCCAATTCTCAGGAGGTCTTTAAAAGTCATTTTGGTTGCACTGTTTCTTATTATGCATTGGTTGAGGGAGACAGAAAACATTTCCTACATGATCAAGAGTTAAAGTGCATGTTAACTACAGCAGAGTCTGCCGTATTATCAAGGCAGATTTGTTTTAAGTTCAATGGAGAAAAGTTACCTTTGAATTTTACAAGTTAAAAGGTGTTGCAATACCTAGGCACAATGGGATAAGTTAATGATGAAGTTTCAGCTTTAACTCAGAAACTTCTGGCTTTTGTAGGTTTCAGCCTGACACTAATAGGTATATTTTAACGAGATACATGGGGATTTAATGTTAATGGGATTCACACAGCTCAATCCCCATGCTGGAAATGTTCTTTTAATGTTCCTTTAATATATCTTCTTCGTGTATGTACGTGGAAGGGGGAAGTGTTAATGGTTAAATATATAAATAGGAACACTGGGTCTCATCAGTGTCACAGTTTCATTCTATGACATGTAGATAAACTGGGGGTGACATACAGTTCCTCGAACTGTGACTTAACAGCAATGGGTGTGAACTTGGAAAGGTTTGAGAGGGCTAAACTTATCTTTGTGGTGACTGGGGAGTGCAACCTGTCAATGGTTGCCATCTTTCTAACTGTGGGTAACTGAACCCCTGAGGCCCCACCTCCTGCCCACACATCTCCATCCATGTGACAGCTCTTTCCTCAGCCTCCCACCCACCCCCCGCCTCTGCCCCCATCACTCATTCCTCTCCCTGTGGTTTGTTGGATCATCTCAACCTCTTTTCCCCAGCCAGCTGAGCTCCCTCTGCTCCAGGGTTAAGACAGAAGCTGCAACAGCCTGACAAAGGAGCCCACCTATGGGTAGATAGATGGCAGCTCTAATCAAGCAGGGTTGACATGAGCCAATGACTTTTGATGTCTGGTCAGTATATACGACTGGACACTTCCAGGACCCCTTTTCCACCAAATTTTCTGGTAAAAAACCAGGATACCCAGCCACCCTAAATGGCATCCAGACATACAAGCCAAAAACTGGACTGTCTGAGGAAAACCTGATTTGGTGGCAACCCCTGGGGCAGCTGCAACGAAGGTAGGGTTGGCTTTTTACATCACCATTGTCATCCACACAATAGGGGTCCTGCCAGAAGGGAGCATTATTGCACATTTGGTCAGAGCTCCACAGAAGACAACCCTTCCCCTCATTCAAAGGCTGCCCAGGAAAAGTGCTAAATCACTCTATCACCTGAGCACTGGTGGACCTGCACCCAGGGGCTACATGGTCCCTGTAGGGATCTTGAAGAGAGGCACGCAGGTTGGAGAAGGGTTGAGTTTAACAGAGGCACCAGGAGGCCAGTCTGTGTGCGCAGGGCTGGAATTCTACCTGCAGCAACAGCCCTTCGGTAAATAGTTCTTTGAGCAAAGAGCCAGTTTTAGAAACTTGGAGCCCTCTTCTGTTATTACCCAGCACACAGTACATGAAATATGCTGGAGGACAAGAAGGAAGCACCTGAAGCCTCTGTACTCCCTTTCCCAGTGAAATTACGGCATCTGTAGGCCTGTGTAGCCTCCAGCTGGCTAATTCCCAAGGAGGAACTGAGCTTGTTTGGTTTGGATCAGGGACCAAATGTCTGGGTGCTTGTGTATGCCCTATCTAAATCTCTTCAGATAAGTGCTCCTAAAGGACCCTTAAAGGTTTATATTGTGCTAATGTGAATTTATTGTAAGGAGAAGGGAAAGTGGTGCTGGGAATTAATTATCAGTTTCATGTCTATTTACTGAAGAGAGTAGATAAATATAAGGGCTCAGCTTAATCACAGGTATAAATCCTTTTAAATCAATGACACTGGGTTACTAGATTTTTGCAACAGAAAACAGATAAATGTGTTACATTACAGTGTCAAGCGGAATAGGAAGTTCAGAAGGAGAAAGAGTAGGGGTTGGTAGTATTAAAATCATTCATGGGGATAAATTCACTCCCAGTGTGACTCCTTTCAAGCCAATGGCAGGAAGATCACAGGAATATATGTTGTGTGCAGCAAAAGATGCTAAATGTAAAGAATGGGATGTGCAGGTTTACAGGAGACAGATCACGGACTATTATCTCTATGCAGTTGAAATGATTCACCCATCCTACCTTTAAAATCTCATTAGCTATTTTTGTTGGTCCCCATATTTATTAGCTATCAGGCATATAGCTAATCTATACAAGCATGAGAATCATGAGTTTTTAATCACTTTTACCCTTGTCTTCCATTTGTGACTTGCATTCACTTGTATCTTGACCTAAGCTCATTTGAGGCAATGAATCTCTGACTCCATATATTTGTATAGCAACCAGCACAATCGGGCCTTGATTCTGCCTGGGACTTGTGGCTATTACTGACATACAATACAAATAAAGTAATAATGGAGGCAAGCTATTAAGTGATAGTCAAGTTAACAGGTACTGGAAAAATTGGGAGTTTATCAAAGTGGCGGCTTACCAAGTGATTGCCTGTTTTCACCGTAGCATATAAGCCCAATTCAGCCTGTGCTTGCACATGAAATGACTCTGCTTTTACATGTCTAAAAACTTCATAACCACTTGAAAATCCAGCCTCCCTTGGCTAATGTGTGTGAAAATCGAACATTATTTTACTAGGAAAAAGAGTCTTGATGACTGGTGCATTCAGTGCCAGACTCAAACTTGTAATTTTTCCATCCACTAGCACCACACAGATAATGGACACATGCTAGACCTAACATGTATTCTAATATTCCTTATTAATGTTATTACAGGGGTTACTTTGATCTTATCTTCTCTCAGCATTAGACATTATTATTAAAATACCTTAAAAAGCTTTTGTGTCCAATAAGACCTTCTAACCCGCTTGCCTCCACGCCACATGCCAGCAACCTGTCTTTCTTTTAACATAAAGGTGTGAAAAGAGAAAGTAAGATAAAGAAAATATTTTTGTGTTTATGGCTCTCGGATACAATATTGCAAATTAACAAAAAACATTGAAAAGCTCTCTTGTTCCTGACGCAATATAACAGGGTCAGGCAATCTAACTTCAGTATGTGCCTTTCCCTAAGCAGATACTACAAATCATAGTAACGTGGCATGTGCTGTGCTTCTTGTGAGAATCTGGCTTCAGCCACAACTATCTTTGTTTAATAAGCATGGGAAAAAAGTAGCAAATAATCTAGAATCCCTCAATGAGGGACTCAAGCACAAGTAAAATAAAATTTTAAGCAGATTTGACTTTATCCATGAATTCTTATTTTTAAAAGAAATTCTACCTATTTGTGTCAAACTATTTGTCATTGTGTAATTATGTCCTCTATGGCAGAACAGACTATAATTCAGACATCATACAAATGCTCTGTATGACCTACCCATAGGAATTAACCAGGGCTGGATTAACAGGCCTTGGGGCCCCCACTGCAGCCCTTCCCCAATGTGGGGGCCCCACCTCCGAGGAGGTCCTACCATCTGGGGGAACTCCACCCTTCCTCATCACAGGGTCATTTCATGGGGCTCCAGCCTCCACCATGGTGGCCTGCAGATGGGCCATCACTGGGGTGAGCCCTGGGACCAGAGGGTGCTCCCACCCCAGCCCCAGCCCAGCTGGCCTGCCCCTGAGGGTGAGGCTGGTTGGCTCATGGCGCTGTCTCTGGTGCAGCCCCTCAGGGCCATGGGCCCTGGAAGGCCATGCTGGAGTCTGGCTGCACACACCAGCTGGTCCTGCCCCCAGAAGAGAGCTAACAAGTGCCATCCTGCCCCATCCCTATGGGCAATGCAGTCGGCCTGGGGCGAGAGTGCAGCGTCCAGCTTCTGGCAGCAGGACCATGCCCCCCACCACCCAGTGCTGGCTGCAAAGAAGCTCTCCCAGTGCACCCTCTAGCACCATCGGCACTGAGTGGGGGGGGGGATGATAAGGCCAGGGTCCAGGGCTTCATTATAGCCTCTGTATGAATTCAACCCTGGAGTTAATTATTTAAAAATCCTCAGGACATATGCTAGCTACCATGGCTGTTCTTGTCAGTAGCTAAAAATTGTGCAAATTTCAATTTTACTTCTCATTTAAATGATGACATCTCTAGCCCCACAATGACTCCTGATGCTGGGATCCTGGCTCAGCACTGACTCCGAAGGAAGAGTGCTTCAATTAAACAACCAGCCCAGCTTCCAATCGCACCTGTAGCTTCCTCGGATATCTTCCCATCCAACTACTGACTAAGCCCTGTTTTCTTTAGCCTGACAAGGCCAAAAGACCAGGTCATGTGGGCGCCAAATGAATACCTGAAATACTTCAGCACGACCATGTTCTCATGCACTTTTGAAGCATCAGGGTAGAGGTGCATTGGGGAGGAGAAAGCTGGCACAGTTATTGCCTTCTTTTTCCCTGAAGAGTGTTCAAATCTTGTTAAGGGTTGTCAATCATTAACACTGTGGAACTATTCATCACTGGGCTCTCGCCTCAGATAATAAATAACCACCCTCTAAAATCAGACTGTTTGTGTGCTGACTGTCCATATTGTCTGAAGCATTTGCGCATCACACTGTACATGTATGGTTCGCTAACATAATATGAGTACATATATCTGCGAACAGAACACGCAGTGAACTGAGAACTCAGACGTGATTTCTGATGCATGTCAGGTATTGCCTGCCTGTAAGTCAGTTGCATTTTTGGGCTGCAATAAAGTAAATGGGGTCTGGTTTGTTTTGTTTGTTTGGGGTTTTTTTGTGTTTGTTCTTACAGCAGAATGTACAGTCCCCAATCAAGATTGGGACCTTCATTGTGCAAACTTGCTCCACAAACTCATAGGAAGACGTAGGTCATGCTCCAAAAAGCTTACAACTGAAACAGACAAAGAAGGGGAGGAGGAAGAGAATATTATGATCAAACTCATTTTACAGATGAGCTACAGAACAGCTGAGTCTGCATCACTGAAGTCAACAGCAGTACTCCTTGTGAGGCATTTTACTACTGACTGCAGTGAGAGCAGGTTGAGGCCCAAAGACATCAAGTGACTTGTCCACGTTCATAAAAGAACTCTGGGGGAGTCAAGAATTGAGCCTGTGTCTTACAAGTTTCAGTCCATTGCTATAACCACAAGATACTTTTTTCTCTTTACATATATATATATATATATATATATATACACACACACACACACACACACGAATCCCTGTGTAAACATAAGATAAATGATTATAATTGTTGCAATTCATTAAAAATAAATGCAGCAATATTGACATTAGCATGCATATTCCAATGGAATCAATTTATCCTGCTGTCTGAAATTTAACACTTTTACTTATCTGATGAAGATTTACAAAAATAAGTTCAATAGCTGCCCAAAACAACCGCCAAACTAAAGACTTACTCATTTTGAACACAAATATCAGGTTCCATTTTGTTTCACTTTGCCAGTTCCTTTAGAGAACCACATTTTTCATTTGAGTGCCATGTTCACTGTGATAACAGATCATTCTCCTTTCATATCTCTCTGCCAAGAGGGACTCACCTGTTATCTCCAATTGCAGGCAATTCGAACTTTAAACTAGCCTGTCTTTATCAACTACTGTTTTAACAGCTGATTAATTAGGGCTACATAGATCCAGTGGAGGGCTTTATCTGAAGAGCAGTTCAACTATTAGCAGAAGAAACTTCCCTGTACACTCCTAGCTCAGATAAGAAGTTAAGATAATAGTTCACAATCTTTCTCTGGCTAATGCAAATAGAGGCACTCCCTTTATCCTAACATACGAGAGTCAAACAAATCTCCATGATATACCGCTACAAAATTAAATTCTTTAGTATGTCTGAAAATGAATATATTGGAAAACAGACACCCAAGTACTACACTGAGTTAAATCATAGAAGTTACATCAGGGATGAATTTGGGACATTTTTTTTTTTTTAATAAAGGTTCAGTGTTGGCTGGTCAAAGGAATGTAGGATATCTCAGGACAGATGCTTCTACCTGAATCATCTCTAACCACTCTTCCTAGTATGTTTTTCTTTTCATCTTCCAAATACTTTAAATCACTGCTTAAACTTATTTAAACTAGTTGGACCTTGGTATTACTATATTTTGTAAAGTAAGAAATTCCAACAACTTTCTTATAGTGCTTGTCACTCTTGTAACCTAAATTCAGACCTTACCATCTTTATACCCTAATTCTGCCATTATCTCTTCTTCCTGTTCCTTCCTGACCCAGTACAGATCTCTGTAAGTGCTTGATCTAAAGCCCATTTAAGTTAATGGGAGCCATTCCATTAATTTCAGTGAGCTTGGTTTCTGACTCTTAAACAAAGAGAAGTGAGAGTACTTAGCACAATAGGATCTGGCTTTGTAACATCTCTAGCTTTCTGGAACAAGAAAAATAAATCTGTTAGTCTTAAAGTGCCACACGACTCCTTGGTTTTTTTGCTGGAACAAGGAAGACTGTCTCCAAACTATACCTGTGTATATTTACTGAAAAATGAAAAAGTTGGCATTTGTCCTTTTCTGAATTTGTAGCCAGGTGGTCTGAACTAAAAACAAAATCTTTACAAAACCTCAACATTATTTTAATTGATTATGGCCATGAAATTTCTCAGTATCTGGTCTCAGTGAACATTTCACTGTTACTTTTCATGGTGCATTTTCACATTATCTCTGGACTGGCTGAGTTTCAAACACCTGAAGTCATGTGTTGTTTCTTCAGGCTTCATTCCTGGTCAGCTGAACCTATCGTATGTGTTCAAGATGGAGAGGGTGTGGGGTTTTGTTTTTTTCCCTTTATTTGGCAAGTATCTCTAGGCAAGAGAGAAGAGGTATGTTCCCAAAGGACACTAAAAAGGATATCGATGCCTCACATCAAGCAGAAAAAAGATCTTGACCAGAGGTAGCGTGCCATCAAGGCCACCCCAACAGGGTGTCATTTTCAGGTATAACAAGGAGAGAAGATGGGGTAGAACTGCAGCATGACTTATTTGAAGGAGGAAGACTTCTGGAGGCCCCAGGAGATGAACTTATCTGGCACCCACGTAGATCTGTATAGTCATCCATTTTTTGGCTGCTCTAAGTTCAGAAAGGACCAATATAATTATCTAGTCTGACCTCCTGCACAACGCAGGCCACAAAGCTTCACCCACTCCCACCTTTAATAAACCTTGAACCTATGACTGAGTTATAAAAATCATCAAATCATGGTTTAAAGACTTTAAAGTACAGAGAATCTATCAGCAAGTGAGCAGTGCCCCATGCTACAGAGGAAGGTGAAAAACACCACAACAGAAGGCAAAAAATCCCTGCTGTGTGAATTGAAGTCTAAACCTGTAGAAATATCCATTATCTAGGTCCTTTATACTAATTTTGCCCATATTGAGGCTGTTGTACTATGTACTTTAAAGCAGTTTTGCAAGATGGGAGCTGCTTGAGTAGTTTGCCAAGAATGGGGTGCAAGTGTCATTGATTGAGACATGACAATAAAAATATACACTTCGGGAAATCCTGCCCTGGCAGGTTAATCTGCATAGTACACGTGATTTTTTTTTTTTTGAAGGGGGATTGGTGTAACTAGGAAAAGAAACAGGCATTGGGGTTTACTGCTAAAACTTCTTGTTATTGTTTCCCTTTCTAAACACACAGACATAAAATCTCCTCAGGGGCGGCCATTTTAGTCTAGTTCAGTAAAACAAACAAAGAGCCCAGTGGCCCTTAAAGACTAACAAATTTATTTATTGCATAAAACTTCCTGATATGGATGCTGGGTAATGAAACCTAGGCAAGTGTTTACTGTTCAAAAAAGTACAAGAATCGTAACTCCTTGAGAGGGCATTCAAAATATTACGGACCATATTCTATTCCCATATTGTGACTCCGACTGAAGTCAATGTAATTTGTACTGTACTTTAATGAGCTGAATTTGTTCTCATGTACAGATACGTTACTCAGGGTGTACACTACTAGAGGATTACCACCAGCATCAAAGGGCCAAGTCATATGAACTTGCATCCTGGATCGATTTCCAAGGGAGTAGTGGGTGCTCACCATCTTTTAGGATTTAGCTGTATAATTCTATGACACTGTTGAAAGAATCAGGGTCTCGGAGAATTCTCTGGCACCAAGAGCCAGTGTTACAGCTCTCTGCCTCAGTTTCCCCAGAGTGGTCTTCAGACTACACCAGCTATGTGTCATTTTCATCCTGAAATCTTTCCACTGCTGCAGCTGCAACTCAATTTCACAGAGGGAACTTGCTGCAGTGAATTAGCCCTCTAGATAAGGCATCAGCAACTCCTCCCCCCCGCAAGTCTATTCAAGTCCAAAACAAAACAGAGTCTGTGCCCCTGCCTCAAATTGGGCTCAGTCCTTTCTTACTGAGTCACCTGTCTTCGCCCCTTTAGTTCAAGTTCCTTTCAGCCCATGCTCTGGACTCAGCTTTTACCCCTCGAGGCTTCTTTTCATCTTGACCCTCTGTCCCTCCCTTGGCACCTTTGGGTTGCTCTTTGCTTTTTCCCAGGCTTTTCTACTTGGAGTCTTCTGTTGGCTGTGTAGTCTCTTCTGGCACTTCACAGCCCCCCGGCTTTTCTTTTCTGCCAGCCCCCACTGCTGGGCTTCCTTTGGTTTTACACCCAGCACAGGTGTAGCGGGTCAGGGCTAAGTAAACAAGACTGACTGATCTAAGGCTGCCCTGTTCTCCAGACAACTTCTCTACAGCTCTTCTTCTTTCAGACTTTTGATACGGTGAGGTTCCAGCGCTCTCCTGATGTGAATCCAAAACACACAAGCTTCAATCCTTTTCTCTACCCGTATTAGAATTTTCTACCCTGTCAACTTTCTTTCTTTATTGCAGTTAAAATGCACAAAAATAGGCCCTGACAGTTATTTAAAACAATCCGCAGAAGCAATAACCACCTGGCAGCACAACAAAGCTCCCACACAGTCACACAGCAGAACTGAATTAAACAAACAAGCCAGTAATTCAGAAGAACAAACTACAACCACCACCCCACACCACTTTAAAAAAAGGAGACCTTAGAATGAATCCCTGCATCAAGCCCTTTCAAACAGTCTACTTTTGCGGTATGCCCTAAGACCCATTAGATTGGGACAAAGTCAAATGCAAGAGGAGCAATTTTCAGCCAGAAGGCCCCTTTTCACTGAGAATGTTCTGTCCAATTTTCTATTCCTTTGACTCTCAAAATATTGCTCTTCCATTCATTCTCCTGTTCAGACCATCCTGCATTCCATTTGTACCAGATTTCAGTTTGTTTGATCTCATTACTGTCACATGCAGGACCTCCTTTAAAAACCTTTTCTTCCACATAAGAGGAATATACCCTACTTCCCAATTCTGGAATCACAGCCTGCCCCTGCAGTGGCTGCTTCCTGATGGGGCTGAATGCAGGTTCTTTAATGCACGCTTTAAACTGAGCTTTAATCTGAAGAATAAACAGATTGTTTCTCAAGGTCTCTGTCTACTTTGCAATGGCCTGCTAACATTTATATCACTCTAGGTTGTACTGGAAAATAGTTGGCTGTCTACTGGCACAAATTACAAAGTACATATTTCCATGAGAGACTGTTAAAACAGAAAGTGAAATTAACATGCTTCCTGAAGACTAGTAGGAGAACCTCCTCATCATATGTGCCTGCTTCTTGGCTACGAATCTCGGTGGCAGAAAATATTTAAACAAGATGTTGAAAAACTATCATAAAATGTTTTGGTTTTATGCAAAGTCTTTGTTCTCTTATTCAAAGGGCAAGCACAACAGCTGACACGTAGGAGAGTGGAATACCAGCCATTACTAGTGTAAGAAGAAAGGCAAAATCCTATTCCCACTCAAGTCAATGTCAGAATTCTCCACTGATTTTTAACAGAAGTAGGACTGGGCTCTTAAACAAAAAAGATCTCATGAAAGAAATTATATTTTAAATTAGTTTTATCCATGAAATGCTTTAGTATGAGATTCATTTATACTGAACACCTTTTTCTTCCACATTTTCAAGAGAAAAAACTGTATGTACAGTATATAATTAAGCATTTTGGAGAACCCTGTTCCCAGATTTCTGCAATGAAATGAATGACATATGGTATCACTCCTAGATCTGCAAGTCACAAAGAAAGAGAGAGGACCCCTTTTATTATACTGTAATAACATGCTTGCAATATTTCAATAGCTATCCATGATAAGTATGACAACCAGAATATGTTTCCAGCAATGTCTCAAGCCATTGGTTGAATTGCACACTTCAGAAAATGTGTCATGTCACAGCTAAATGCAAAATTCCTAGACATTTGGGGGGAAAAAGTCTTAATTTCCATGTTTTGCTGTAATCAGCAATTTTAAAAACACCAGTTTACAGGAAGAGCTGCAAATTGTTACTTATTCTAAAATAAATTGACTTTTTCCTTATCATCTTGAGATGGTTTCCCAAGGTCTGGCTCAGTGACCTATGTTACTGATTATTATATTTACTTGAAGAAAAAAAAATATACTTGTAGATGAAGGAAAACCATGAGAAAGACAGTCGTAAAAGTCAGAGAAGATTATGTTGTGTCTGTCTCCTTTCTTCTGGGCTGCAACAAATCAGAACCAAAAGATGACTGCTGAAAGCCTGCCAATGAAGTGAGCACTTAGAAATGTAACAGTGCACTAAATAAAAAACATGATGCATCACAGTTTCATAGCTACACTCACCATATAAAAGATCAAATTAAAAATTATGATCCTAAAAAAAGGGAGCAGAGCCTCAACAGGTGTAAATTGACATAGCTGTATTGATTTCAGAAGCAGTGCTAGCCCACCGGAGGCCTTAAGCAGGAATATATTTGATCCCCAGCCCACATATAAGGAAAAGCAAATGGGAGCCTCACTGAGCTGTACAGTACCACAAGGGCAGGTCTACACTTAACACCAGCAAAGTTACAGCTGTCAATTCATCTTTCAAGATTGACTGAGTGGGTCAGTGGAGAACCATTCAATTGATCTGGAAGTCAGTCAGGTAAGACCATCCCCAGGAAAAGAGTAGCTCTGAGTCAATGTGAAGCCATGTCCTGTTGGTTTGGTGCACTGAAGACACCACAGTGACTAGGCATTAAGAAGTCAAAGAGAGACATGCAAGTTATTTTAAGTACCGGTAACTTGTGTATCTGCCAAAACCACAGTACATGTAGACCAGGGCTTAGTCTCCTTATGATAATTTACACTAGCTGAGGTTTTGCCCCCATGTATCTACTTTGGCTTTATATAATTTTGCCAACTCCAAGCATTCAAAAATCATGAGTCAGATACACCAAACATCATGAGATTGGCTTAAAAATCACATGATCCACACAATAATCAGTATGGTGTTCTTTTTCTTTACCCTCTAATTTTTGATCCATTACAGAACACATTTCAAACTTTTCCCCCAGAACCACAAAGTCTAGAACGTAAATGGAGAATCTCTCATAATCACTTGAGCCCATGTGATGAGGCTTTAGGAAAAATGCTAAAATATCAGGAGATTCATGTAAAATCACAAAAGTTGCCAACACTTGAGTCCAGTTTGGCAGACAGAATTCCTTCTACTCAAGACAGCCAGAAACACATACAGGGGAGGAAATGCTGTACAAAGGAAAGAGAGGTTAGTCTGGCAAAAGACTGTGCAAAGACTTTAGGGCAGAGTCCTACAATATAGTATCGTATGAAACTGGCAATGCTGTATATTTTTATTTACAGTACAAGCAGCTCTCCCAATAGTAGTTTCAACACTCCGCAGAAGAAGGAGAAGGAATCCAGCACAGCACATACCATCTATAGGAATGAACAAATGTGGTGGGGGTAAAAGTACTGGGATGAAGCCATACCAGTCTGACTTCCATAGAACTTCCTCCAAAATAATTCCCAGACCAGATCCTTTCGAAAAATATCCAATCTTGATCTAAAAATTATCAGTCACAGAGAATCCATCAGAACCCTTGGTAAATTGTTTCAGTGTTTACTCTCACTGTTAAAACGTACATCTTATTTCCAGTCTGAATTCGCCTAGTTTCACCTTCTAGTGATTGGATAGTGTTATACACTTCGCTGCTAGACTGAGGAGCCAATCATTAAATATTTGTTCTCTGTACATCTACTTACACTCTGTAACCAAGTTACAACTTTCTCTTTGTCAAGCTAAACAGATTGAGCCCTCAAGGTACACCTACACTGGAGTGTTAGGTCAGCTTAAGGAATGCTGTGTCCAGAATGCTGTCTCCACATTGGGCTTTTACTAAGTCGACTTAAGTGCTTCCTTAAGTCCACTTATTAACACCACCTTTTAAGGTCTACTTAAGCCAATGTAGATGGGTATTTCCACACTGAAGGCTCTGTTAAGTCGACTTTACAAGGTCGACTTAAAAGAGCCTCCAGTGTAGACATACTCTTAAAGTCAACCTAACATGGTCAACTTTAAGTCAACTCAACAGAGCCCCCAGTGTAGATATACCCTCCAAGTCTATCCATACAAGGCACGTTTTCTAATCTTTTTTTCATTTGCTCGACTCTTGTCTGAACCCTCATCTCTTCCTTCTTCAATTCTGAGCATCAATACTGGACAAATGAATCTAGCAGTGAAGGCACCTGTTCAAAATAGAGAGAGAAATTAACCAACCTACACCAGAAGACCCTGTTTATGAATCCCAAGATTACATTATGTCTTTTGGCCACAGCATCAAAATGGGAGCTCATGTTCAGCTGTTTATCTGTCAAGATGCCAAAACATTATTTGTTCTATGGTTTTAATTAAAATGTTGTGAATTCCAAGCCAAACATATTGCCCCACTCCAGCAGTCTGCTCTGGTGTGCTGATGTGCCTCCTCAGTCACCCACTCCTAGATTCCAACTTACACTGCTTTCCTAGGTGAACACCACTCCTGGGTCTGCCTACACTAGCCTCCTGCATGTCATTGGTCCTAGGCAGTGGAAATGCACTTGCTAGCCACATAAGGGACAGTTTCCTAGTGAGCACCCCCAGATGCTCTTCCCTGGTCACTGCTGGCTCATATGCTTTTGTCAGTCAGATTAACAAAGAAACTGATATGCAATTACCCCTTGCTATAAATTAAGCATCCACACATTCATTCACTCTCTAAAATCCACACAGCTTTAGATAAAACCAACACTAATTTAATGATTAAAACATGATTTTAAGTGAATATATAGCAAAAGAACGCTCAATCAATTATTCAATCAGTCATTTCCAAAAGGGTAGCTGTGTTAGTCTAGTTCAGCAAAACAAACAAGGACTCCTGTGACACTTTTAAAGATTAAGAAATATATTTATGGCATAAGCTTTCATGGGAGAAAATCCCACTGATGAAGTGGAATTTTCTCCTATGAAAGCTAATGCAATAAATAAATTTGTTAGTCTTCAAAAGTGCCACAGGGCTCCTTCTCTGTCAATCAGGCCAGAAGTTCATCACTCCCAAATGAAGAATAAGACACATTCTGAACTAAAGTTCACTGTTGCAGTTCATGTTCATCTTACCCACATGTGCTGGGATATTAGATGGGGTGGGTTCTGATTCGGTGTACAGAAGTCTCTTTTATGGTGTCTGGTTTGTGAGTCTTGCCCACATGCTCAGGGATTTACTGATCACCATATCTGGGGTGAGGAAGGTATTTTCTGTCCAGGACAGATAGGCAGGGCATAGGGGGGAAGGGCAGGGGGTTCCCCTTCTCCTGTAGCATGGGGCATGGGTTACCTCCTGGAGGTTTCTCTGCTTCTTGAAGTTTTTAAACCATGACTTGGAGTCTTCAGTGACTCAATCATAGGTTAGGCATCTACTGCAAGAGCAGGCAGGAGGTTCTATGACCTGCATTGGGCAGGATGTCAGACTAGACAATCTTATTTGTCCCTGCCGACCTTAAAAATAAATCAAAACGATATTGTTAGTCCAACAAAATCTATTTTCCATATTGATGTTGGTTTACATTCATTACTTATTATTTAATCCTCCTTTAATTCTTTGTTAATCGAGTCCTTTTTCAGGTGCTCTATTGTCTTGTCAAGAATGAATGTCAAACTGACAGACTTATCATTAACCAGGTCATTTCATTTCCCCTTTTTAAAAATTAGCATAACATCAGCAGTGGATTACAGCGTGGGTCAATGGGGCCTAGGCCCAGGGACCTACTACAATGTGGGGGACCCTCCATCCTGCCAGCAGTCCAGCACTCAGACGGGGAACAACAGGGCAGGCCGACAGCTCCTGCCCTGCTCCTCGGCCATCGGATCTGCCCTCGGGAACGGAGTCAGCCAGCCCATAGGCCAAGTTCTCCCATTCTTACCCTGCCCTGGGCCAACCACTTCACCCCCAGGGGCAGGCTGGCCACAGCCTGGCGAGTTGGCCCCGGAGGTGGGCAGGGCTGACTGCCATGCATGCAGTATGGCTCTGGTGCGGCTCAAGCTGCACCATTCACGGCAGCTGCCCCAACCTCCCCCCACCCAGGGCTGACTGGCCAGACCAGGATGCAGCCAGCCTCTGGCCCCAGCCACCCCCCAGAGCTGGCCCACTGCTGTGGCGGGAGACCCTCCAGTGAGGAGGGCCCACTGGTGGAGAGGTGCAGGAGCCCTGCAGCCCCTGATCTGCCACTGTACAATATTAGTCTTCTTTGAATCATCTGGAGCTTCCCCAGGGCCCCAAGATTTATTGAAAGTTAACATTAATGGTCTGAGGAAGTTCATCAGCCAGCTCTTTTGAAGCCCTTGAAGGCAAGTTATCTGGAACGGTTGAGTTAAATTTGTCTACGAGCTTCTAGCTAACATTCTTCAGAGACACTAGTGAAAAGAAAAGCATGTCATCATTGCCATATGAGATTATATCATCTGTGTTTTCCCCAAACACGGAACACTTTTGCCTTTTCTGCATTATTGATAATTTTACTACTTGCATCAACTAATGGACCAAGACCGTTATCATGATTCCTTTTACACCTAGTATATTTTTAAATTTCCTTACTATCCTTGAGTCTGCTGGGCACAGATTTCTCCTTATGTCACTTTGCTTCTCATATCAATTTTTATAGGCCTTATCTTCTGATTCATGTGCATTACTCGTGTTTGTGTGTGTGTCAGTTTTAATAAGCCCTATCTTCTGATTTATATGCATTACTTGTGTGTGCGCGTGCATGTGTACGTGCTCACATGTGAGCTTGTGCATTCCCCCCTTTAAATCAAGCCAGCTTCTTAATTAGTATGGCCTTCTTCCTTGATTGTAGCTTTTTGGCCATCTAGGAAGGTGTTCTGAAATGCTTCCCAATCATAATTCACATTTTTTCTGATTAAATTCTCCCTTCCAAATGATTTGGCACATAATTATTTACAGCTTTGTGAAATTGCCCCTATTACAGCACCAAGTATATCTATTACTGGACTTTATTCCATTTGTAGATTATCCATGTGACCAAATCATAATCACTTGTTCTTAAGCCGCTATTCATTTTTCATTCTGTTATCAATGCCTCTTCATCTGTTAGGACAAGGCCTAATAAAGAATCCCCCGCTTGTTGGCTGTAACAGTTTTGGAGCTGGAAATTGGTATCTATAATATTTAGAAATTCCAAGAATGTTTTGGTACAGGCAGCATGAGATCTCCAGTTTATGTCACTCAAATCCAGACTAGAGAGGTTCAGATAAGCTTTATAAGAGCATCCAATTAACAAAACATAAACCTTGCCTACTCTTTCTGAACAGGTCAACTTCCCTTAAAGTTGTTTTCCTCTATATGCCTCATTCTCTCGGCTTTCAAGAAACGCTCAAAACTCTTAAATGCTTCTGGGGTGAAGCTAGTAAGACCCAGTTGATCAGACGTGTGGGTGGGGTCAGCAAAGATAACTGTATTTCATGCAAGATCTGACACTCGAGTAAAATAACAGAGTAGCCTTGCCACCCCATGTAGAGCCCTGGAATCTGTCAGCACATTATATGTTCATATTTTGTAACATAATGTTCCTCCCCCTCTTTGCTGCCACATTACCTGTCCTGCTGAAGAAAATTAAGGCTTATTGTGAAACCAGAGTGGCACAAAATGATCATGAGTCAAACCATGTACATATCATGTTCAATTGGTTTTAGGTTTCATTACAAAGTCAAAGCTTACACCTCAGGAAACTAACTGAAGTTTTCAGACAAATTTGTATCAGTCTGGAGTAAACCTGGGTCTGGATTTGGCATTTCAGTCACCATATAACCAAATATAACTGGAGATCGAGTAGATTCCAACAATGAAACCGTGTGGATTCATTCAAATTAAAAAAGTCAGAATGAAATTAAAGACAGACTATCTGTAGATCATAACCAAATGAATGCTTGCAAACCTTTCAGAAATTAAACTTAACACAATGACCCTGTTCTCATGAAAATGGACTGCATGCACATCTAACTGGGGATGTACTACTAAGGTCAGATTCTGCTTTCAGTTTCTTTACTTCACTAGGGTTCATGTGGTATGGAATAGAGTATGGTCCTAATAAGTATATGCAGGTAATGAACACAACCAAATGAGCGATAAAGAAACTAAACACTTATGCGATTCTCAGCAGACGACATTCATTTCTTAAAAGAAATACATAGTACTTTCAGAGCCTCAGCTACTACACAAAGTCCAGAATGACTTCACAAATGACAATGAATATTTCCACTTTTGTAACCAAGATCAAAATCTGTCCATGGAGGGTTTTTATTTTAATGAAATCTTCAAACAGACATTTTAAGTAAACTTCACAAAGTCTCCTTGAGAAAATGAGCTGTTCACTAACTGAAAGTAACCAACACATGGGAAAATTAAGGGATAAAAAAAAACCCCACATTAAAACTGTAGGACTGGGTTATTTAATCACTGATAACACTCTGCCTGAATTGTGAAGAAGCTCTGAAGAAGGTGTATATGAATGGAGATGTCAGATTAGCTTTCCTACTGCTTGAGATTTCGATATCTGACAGTAGATAAGTTGCAAGGTAGATGCATATTGAGGGCAGAGATTTGGAACTATTTTTTCAGAGCATTGTCTAGCCTTGAAAAAGTGTGAGCTGTTTTATTAGATTTCCCTCCCCCAATATATCTGAAGAATTAAAAAAAAAAAAAAAAAAAAAAAAGGCTTTGCCTGATGAGGTGGGGAGGAAGGTAAATTATTGTTTTAATGTTTCAGCCAGAGGATGACCAGCCATGAAGCAGATCAAGTTTGAGAGGCTAGGAAATGGTGTTACTGACATATGAAGATTTCCGTTATACTTGAAAGACGCACGAGTCAGAGTTGCAGGAAGTCAAATTTTAAGATCCAGCCAGGGCTGGCCCAAGGTATTTTGGCACCCTAGGCACCTGAGATTTTGGTGTTCCCCTCCACCCCCAGTGGCACAGGTTGGGCTGGATGGTGCTCCCACGTACATCCTCCCCCAAGCTTGGCCAGGTGGTGGGTGGGCACTGTGTGGGCTCCCAGGCCGAATGGCAGTGGTGGCTTCAGTCCCTGAGCTGGGGTTGGCTCCTCGCCCATGGCCCAATGCTGATGGTGACTTTGCTCCCCCAGTTTGCAGACAGATGCCGGCAGAGTGGGGTGGGAAGCTCACTGGCCCCAGCCCAGCCCTGGGTGCTCCCTATAGGCTAGTGCCCTAGGTGACTGCCTAGGTTGCCTCTATGGGTGGACTGGCCCTGGATCCAGCTATGAGAGGGGTCTGCAACCTGCGGCTCTGGGTGGCCCACATCCTGCCCTGGGTCCTCCCCCATCACTGGGAGACCCTGTGGGGGTCCCGCTCCTGGTACCAGGCTCCCCCATCCGTCTAGGGGACCCTACAGCAGGTACCTTGGTCCAGCTCTCCCACCCTCCACTGGGGCAGCCTGGTGGTTAGCCCAGTTCTGCCCAGAAGGAAGCTACACTCACTGTGGCTCTCAAAATACTTGGTTATTGAAGGAATTTTTAAAAATAGCTCTTCTTATCTTTTGGGCTCCCGATCGCTGAACTATGAGGATATAAGGCCTGAAGATACATCCCCTTATCATATGGCTGACCTCCTGCACTCATATACTGCAGGTCAGCTCATGCTTTTTAGCTAGAGGTCCTTGCCATACCCACACAAGCTGTTAAGTAATTCCCTTTAGTAAAATCCTGGAACAAAGAAACTTTATAAAGAAGCCTTCCTGAGTTATCTGGGACAGTTGCCCCATTAGAAAAGAGATAAATAATAAGATGGTAAATATCATAAGCCCTCTATGTAAACCCATGCTACACCCACACCACAAACACAGCATGAAGATATTTTAGAATTGGAAAAGGTACAGAAAAAAGCAATAAAAAAGACTAGGGGATATGGAACATACTAGAAGAAATTCAAAAGACAGACTGTTCAGCTTGGAAAGAGGCAGCTAAGAGGAGATATGGTAGAAATCCATAAAATCATGATTGGTGTGGAGAAAAAAAGTTATTTACCTCTTCACAACACTAGAACCAGAATCACCTGATGAAATTAAAAGGCAGCAAATTTAAAACAAAGAAAGGGAAGTACTTAACAGAATGCACAATCAACCTGTGGAACCTGCTGCCAGGGATGTTGAGAAGGCCAAAAGTATAACTGGGTTCAAAAAGGAATTAGATAAGTTCAGGGAGAACTGGTCCATAAGTGGCTACTAGCAAAGACGGGACTGGACTTGATGACCTCTCATGGTCCCTTCCAGATTCTATGATTCTGTGGTCAGGAAAGCAGCCCCATGCACTAGGTATCTGTAAGTCTTTCACATCCAGAAGGTGGGAATGGACAACATGGGACCAATCACTCAATACTTGAACTGTTCTGTTCATTCCTCTGAAGCATCTGGCATTGGCCATGGTCAGAAGATAGGATACTCAGCTACATCAACCACTGATCTGACGCTGAATCACTGTACTCACATTCTAATATAGCCATAGACATCTTGCAAACAAGTTCATCCCTTTCAAAGGAAGACAGTAGCAAGATGTATACAGCTGCTGAAGCAGGAAGGGGAAAAGCTTTGCGAAGGTTTCACAAATTTGTAAAAAACACTGGCACTAAGTATACCAATGACTGGCTTTAATAAAACAAGAAGTTAGGATCAAAGTTAACAGCCATTTAGGTTTTATGCAAAACAAACAAGGAGTCCTGAGGCACTTCTAAAGACGAACAAATCTATTTATTGCATGAGCTTTCATGGGAGAGAATCCCACTTCAGAAGACTCTTTGGAGACCAGGGGCATCGCTGCCCCGGGCAGGGACCTGGGGCACGGCCCCAGTGGGGGATCCGAGGCCCCGCCCCCGGCCCGCAGGCCCTTTCCCCTGGCCACAGGCCACATCGCCTGGCCAGGGACAGGGCCGGAAGCCACCGCGTGCCACCACGGGCTGCTGGCCACCGCATCCTCAGCCGGGGCCGGGGCAGCTGCCAATGCTGCAGGCAGATGAGCCCTGGATCCCCAGCTGGGGACAGGGCTGCCACGGCCATGGCCACAGGCAGCCAGGCCCCGGATCCCCGGCTAGGGATGGGCCCAGGAGCGGCCTCTACGCTCAAGCCCTGGATCCTCAGCTGGGGACAGGGCCGCCATGGCCGCGGGTGGCTGGGCCCCGGATCTCCGGCCAGATCGGGCTGGATACCAGGAGGGGGGCCGCCAGACCCAGGGCACCGGCACTGGGATTTGGGGCACGTGCCCCGGGTGCCCAGTGCCAGAGACGCCCCTGTTGGAGACCCTGACAAAGTGGGATTTTCTCCCACAAAAGCTCATGTGATAAATAAATTTGTCTGTCTTTTAAAAGCGCCTCAGAACTCCTTGCTGAACTAGACTCAGACAGCTGCCCCTTTGGAACTTAGATTTCATGGTGTCTCAGAGGAAAGATAATGACCTAGAGAGATAATTTTCCATCCTGACAGATCCATTGGTTTTCTATCTATGTGCTCTAGTAGTATAATGGAATCACCAACTACGTTTTTGCTGCCCCCCCCCTTTTTTTTGGTTAAGAAAACACATGTTCTCTTGTAATGAAATTGATAGTGCATGTGAGCATCACTGACTTCTCAAGGATGAAATTGAAACTGTTCAATCATATATCACAGACTGTGGCAAAATAGCTAAATAAAACGATACTTAGTTCAAGTATAAGGGGACTTTTCTTTTCAGATGTTGAGTTCTATCCTTTGCACACTTTGCAAAGCTCTCATTGGCCAGAGTGTGCAGCAATAAATATGGAGCCCTAGATTTGGTACAAAATCATGCAAGTTTTACTGAAAAATTCATGCAAGTGGAAATACTGTCTTGCAGTATCCAGCGAAAGGTGCATTATTGACATGTTAGATGTTCCTAGCTGGTGAATTTTACTGTTTTACACTCTCATCTGATGTTACGTTCTCAGATCTTACGTTAGTTCTCTATACACTCCATTATAATTATTTTCATTAAACTTTATTATGAAAACACCACTTAACCTGCAAAGTGCTGGGCTCTTCAAAATGCTAAAATAATGTAAGTGATTCAGAAATTTGTTAATATTAACTATTACAATTTATTAATGTTCTGCTGTTTCCTAATGAGTTTATTACTGCTATAAAAATAAATCATCATAAACAACAGGAATTTGCTTAGCTACCTATAGCAGAACAGAGAGAATAAACAAATATTATATATAGTAAATTGCAGCAAAAAATTTTAACTGTCATTTAAATCAAAATAGTGTAATGGTTCCTGGTAAAACATATACCACAATCATGAGCACTGAGTAAAAACAATAAATTATACCAATTACAAAAGTCTAGATATCAGATAAAGAATACAATAGATATGAAGCAGTATGCTCAGTTTGAACCAGTGATGAACAGAAAGTCTATAGAAGGACACTATGGATTGATCCTGCAAGATCCTGAGGAATTTGGCCCTGGTCTAGCAAAGCCTTTCAGTGGGTATGTCTACACTAAAGGCTTAAGTCAACTTAAGAAACTCCCTGGCCCCATTTGGAGTTCATTAGGTCAAATTATGCACTTGCTTAAGTCAGCTTAATAACTCCTGCCCTTAAAGTCATCTTTAAGGGTTAGGTTGACTTTGTTAAGTCCACTTAGTGTAGTGGGGCCACTTAAGTCGACTTAAGCCAAGGAATCCATTTAAAATTGATTTTATTAAGTTGACTTTACATTTGCCCCCAGCTTAAGCTGACTTTATAAAGTTGACAATGCAATGTGGCCTCACTAAGTCAACTTAATAAGGTTTACTTAAAGTGGACTTTAAGTAGACCTTCTTAAGTTGACTTAATTGAGCCCTGGAATGGAGGCCTAGCCATCATGTGCTAAGTTTAAGTCCATGAGCAGCCCGGTTGATGTTAACAGAACTAATCACAAGCGAAGAATGTGCTTAAGTGCTGTCTTGAATTGGCATCAAATCGCTTAGCAGCTTGAATGATAGAGCCAGTTTCTTAGGTGGTTGGTAATGCCATAGGGTGTCTATCACAACAAGATACCTAGTTCAAATTCAGCTTAAGGCCCTGATCTTGCAACCAGATCCATGTGAGCATATGCTTATTTCAATGCAGATCTCATTTAGCTAAACATCCCGGAGTTCAGATTCTTACTTTGAATCTCTTGTCTGAAAATTGGGCTGGACATTTTCAAAAAGCCCTGAGTTGTCCAGTTCCTTCTGGATTTTTCAGATCTGAAAGTACTATGATAACACTTTTCTCTTGTATTTCAGTGGTTCGGCAACCCAACTGGGTATGCATAGTCATACAAAAATACAACAAAGAAAGATAACATTTTATAAACTTCCAAAACATCTTAGATTATTGGGTTTTGAGTTTAACAGAAACATTAAATTCTGTTCTTTCACCTAGGCTGGATTGCTAAGACCCAATGCAGTAAAACATCAATTTTAGGATTCATAACATTTAGGGCCAGAAAGGACCAATAAGATCATCTGGTCTGATCTCCTGCATAACATAGGCAAAGGACTCTCATTCTATAAAGCAGAAAATCTTTCTTACAGAATCATTGCCTATGAAAATGAATAGAGTACCTTAAAAAATGACCGAACTTGACTTAACGGACTCAAATGTTTGGAGCAACCATCAGAAGGTTGCCTCTGCAGTTAATACAGGCAATTTTGTTAAAGATTGTAACTGACTTAACTTACTTATGGAAAATTATTTGCATTTCACTTAAACTTTATTTTGTTTTTCATTTCAAAGTCGAATATAATCACTGTAGTCATACAAAGATATTTGCATGATAAATCTGATTTATTTCCATTTCAGGTAAGTGGAAAGAAGTGTGAACAAAATACACATTGACAACTCACTTATTGCCTTCTTTCTTTCTTTCTTTTTTTTTTTAAACTTTGTGTGGATTTGTTTGAATCTAGTGGTTGTGAAAGGTTATCTGTTTTCTCTCCTCCATCTCAAGTAGTGTTTTGTTCTGATGTACCCCACATTCATGAAGTAAATAGGGAAAGGCCTAATCGAAAATATTTTATAAAACTTTTTGGTTTTCAATGGCAAATGAAGTTTTGGGCTAAATGACAACTGTCAGCAAAAGGGTCTGATTTCCTCAAAGATTTCAATGTTTCATCAGAAAACAAACCAACCCCTCACAGTATACTGAACAACTGAAATTCTCAAGGAAAAGCCAACATTTTCCACTTCAAAAAGATCCCCATTATTCAACCAGCTCTACCTATGAAACCTTGGATTATTCTTCATTTTTATAGTACTTATCGGCACAAAGACCCCAAACCAAAACAATGTACAAACTATACGCAGGGATCTATTCACTCACCATTAAATGTAGTCACTGCTGAGATGGGAAAGAAAAAATCAACTGTTTAAATGCATAGCAACAAAACTCACCACCTAGTGTCAAAAGATGTAAAGAAAAGCATTGTATTCAATACACTGCATGGGGTATTCAAGTAATCAGGAAGTAGAGGTGGCTCCAATTAAGAACCCCATGTTTAATTTTGGAGGTGGGAACTAGTTTTCTAATTTAAATTCCCGGATTCTGTGAAATGAAGGGGTCCATATTCTCGATCCTCCATGCAGTAGCAAATGTAAGGGGTGTTCTTTTTTGTTTTCTTCTCATCATCATCACTCGAGGCCAAAATCCAATAGGAGCTATTTTTTGGACTGGCACCACCAAGCCAATCTTTTCAGAATTTTGGAGAAAGTATTGCTGAATGGTACACCACAATTTCCTGCACATAATGCCCTTGGCAATACTTTACAAAGGACACAGGTAGCTTCTAGGGACAGTTCTTCAGAGACACAGCAGACCTGCTCTTGCAAGCCTGCCATACAGGGATCTCAGCATGGGAGCTGAGTGCACTCAGAGCACGCAGGATCAGTCCCAGTGCTGATCATACCCATATACCAAAAACGGAGAATCCCCTGCTAGTTAATTTAAGGAGGAAAAATCAATTAATCTGCAGTTGTGTGTGTATTTAATTTTTGAAGAAAGAGAGGCATTGTAAAGAGTTATCGTATGTGTACACACACAGACACACACACACACACACGTAAAAACATGTGTTTGCTTAACTGTTGAATAGCTTTGCTATATTTAGAGCACTCCTTTATACAATTCGCAAGCCTAGTCCACATCATCAAACACATGAGAAGTGAGAAGCTCATGCCATGGCTTCAAAACGTAATCTTTTACACAGAAGACTAGACAGCTGCAAAAAATGCACTTGTTAGTCTTTAAGTGTCACAGGACTCCTTGCTAGTTTTACTGCAGAAGATTTTAGAGAAAGATGTGTGGGGAGATTTTTTTTTTTTAAATACACAGGAAGAAAGAACTCTTTCTCATGTTACTGTAACAATCATTTAAAGAGAGCTGGTACAAACAGTGGTACCTACCCACAGCACACTGTGTGTATTTGGTTAGCATATTCATGAGGCGCATCATGAACCATGAATCTGGAGACCAAGATTTCCAGCTCTCTGTCATTATTCAGCTATGTGACCTTGCGCAAGTTACTTTACCTTTGCTTCCCTTTCCTTTGTCTGTTTAGGCCAGTGGTTCCCAGCATTTTTGGCTCAAGGGCCACAGATATTATTTTTGCAACCCTGAAGGGCACCAGCTGCTACCAGCAACCCACCTCACTCATCAACACTGCAACCGGATGGCAGGAACTCACCAAGGAGGCTGCTTCCCCCCTTGCTAGTCTCCCATCCCCTGGCTGCAGCAGGGAAACTGCACTTGTCCCTCAGCCTCGTGCACGCCCCTGGGATCCAAAGGCAATGGCTCTCTTTTGCAGCCACAGGGATAGCAAATCAGTGGTCCTCCCCCTCTGGCTCCAGCAGAGACCCTGGTGACTTGGTACCTTGGGACAGCTCTTTGCTTTCTCCTGGACCCAGTGGAGCACTGATCCCCCCTCACTCTGGCTTCAGCAGCAACCCTAGAGCCTATGGACCTAGGTGGAGAGCTCTGCCACGCTCCCTGCTATGTCCAGGTGGAGGGGACTGCTGAACTCCCATCTCCTTGGATGCAGGAAGGAGCCTGCACTGGTCTTGTGGACCCACAGCAATGTGCTCCACTACTTCAGCGGCAGCTCCCTTCATGGTCAGAAGGAGGGGAGCAGCTGGACACTTAGAAAAACCCTGTGGGTCACTTCTGGCCCCCAGTCACTGGTTTAGACTGTAGATTCTTCAGGTCAGTGACTGTTCCCCATGATGTGTTTGTACCGTGCCTAGCATAGTGGGGCCATGGTCCCAGCTGGAACCTGTGGCAGAGAGAAGCTTTGCAACCCAGAGGCCTCTCTGTCACTATACGCGGTCTTGTGCTGCATTGTTACCTTCTGTATTAAAATATCTGGTTTTTTCCAGAACTGCCTCAGCTTTTTATTCATTAACCAACTCCACTTTAATTTTCATTTCACTTTAGCTCATGGCAAAACAAAAACTGCATCTTATTGTAAGTAATATAATTTATTTATACTTGATATCATTTGAAAAAGTGATGACACTCCACCAGCTCAAGCGTGAAGCCTTTTTTCCCCCAATTCTTCCAGATGAAGTGAAAAATTATGATCAAATAACACCCTAAGATTGAAATGCTAGCACAAAAGATGTTTATTTTCAATGGTATATGAAATGAAATATACGGAGATTCATTTCATATTTATTTTCCATTGTCCAACATTTGGAGAATGTCTGTGGTGACAAGGTCACACAGGTGATAAGACCTGGGCAATCAGTGCCTCTTAGGGAGTCATGTAAAAGATTTTCTCCTATGATTTAGTTGTTCATTGCCAAGAATTTTACTAGTCAGTGCTTTCACCACTTCTATTTTATTTATCCATCTTCTGGCTCACTACTCTACCTGACAAGACCTTTAATATTCAGTTCTTTTCCCCTGTACCATCTACAAGCCATCATACCTTTTTAAAATTTCTAGTAAATCTGTCTATAGTTATCCTAACTACCTTTTAATGGCGTGCAGTCTGCCAATATAAATATAACCCTACACACTGGCCAAGAATAGCCTACATGGGCAAAAGAAAAACATTTTGGACAAAGTGGGTAGATTTTTTCCCCCTCTTTTAAAGTCATGATTTTTTGTGGTGTATAGGCTTTAAACTGTCCGTTGGCACAGGGGTAAATTTCATCCTTTGGAAAAATACCCTGTTCACATAAAACTAGGGTTCAGTGGATTTGGGATCATTTTCAGGGGCTCAGAACAGCCTATTTTATATTTTTCTTCTCATTCCAAAGCATTTTTACAGACATTGGAAACAGTACAGCATCACCATTCATTCCTGTCCATGTAAGCCCAACCTGGTCATGTTCCAGGATACCATGTTCCAACATCTAGCCAGTGGCTGGCCTCTAGGTCTAACTGACCTTGGCTGTTTTTGTATTGTGTTTATTGACATCTCATCATCTGTTTTCCTTTAACAGTCCCCCCCCCCATTATAATCTTTTCAATTACAGTCAATCCTGTACCCTGATTTTATATCCTACTCTCCTAACTTCATTTCTTGTTAAATCTTTCCCCCTTACATCTGCATCTTCTGAAAAACTCTCATGTCTACTACCTCCAGCCTTCTGATCTGTTTTCACTTAATGCAGATGCTTCCATACCATAGAGTAATACTGCTAGTACACAGGCTTAACAAGTTTTCTTTTTAGTACCAAACATATTGTTTTTCATCAGTCCATAATTTCACCAAAACTCTGTGTAGCACTTTCAGCTAAAGCACATTTCCTTTTACCTGCATCCTTGATCAAACTTCCCAAGTACATGTAAGACTTTACTAATTCTAAAACTTCACTGCTTGTCAACACTATTGTCCCTTTGACAACAGGCAAGCACTCTGTCTCCTTGGATTTTTGCAAGTCCAAGTCAACTACAGCAATTTGCCAAGATAGCTAAGAGTATCATCATTAATTCCACCATCTCTGTCAGTTATATGGCATCATCTGCATGGTCACCCAATGTCATGCCCACCGAACTAACTCATCTACCATTCTTAACATACAATTTAAGAACATGAGGAAAAGCAACAGTGATTCTGTGCCTTCCTTTCCTTACATCAAACTTCGATGGAAATCAGTTGCTTAATTTTCCACCCATTTTTATGACACCACTAGAGTCTTCTTACGCAACTTTTTAAATTATAGTTTTCCTATCTGGAACTCTACATACATTTTCTTACTTTATGTAATGCTTCCTTCCAGACTGAATCAAATCCCTTTATGAAGTTGACTGAAACAGCAAAAGTCTTTAAACCCCATTCTTGTTATTCTTCCCTGTTAGCTGTCAGAGTGTGACAATCAATCCAACTTCCATCTGGTCCAAAGCCATACTGCTCCTAGGCTACTACTTCCTCAAAAACTGGCCTTAACCTGTGGACAATTACTTTCATTGTAATTTCCCACACTACTTGTAATAAGTTTACACCACTGTAATTATTCAGATCAGCTGGGCTGTTTTCTGTTCAAAATAAACACACCCCTGGACCAGTGTGAAGAACATACGTGGCGCCTTGGCTATGGATATGCAACACATAAATGTAATGATAGTGCATTTTAACTAGCCTTCTGCCACAATATGACATTCGTTTTTATGTTCAATGGCGCCCAGTTCATGTTTACAATAATTCCCTACTTAAAGTTGTTGGCTACCTATAAGCAGAAAATCCTTGCAATGCTGGTCTGTCACACTGAGGGGGCATACATATTGTAGGGTGCGAGGAAGAATGCTAAAGTTCTGCTAGTAAAATAGTGTCAGATGTGCCATTCTGTCTACTAAGGCTGGATATACTTCCCACAAGACTGGAAAAATGTCCACGTGAGGCCCTTTTGGCAGCAGGTGCTGATTCCCATGATACTTCATTAACTTGTATGATGAGCTGATGCTGGCTATGAAATACCACTTCATGAAAGCAGATCTGAGCAAATGGAAATCCAGTTTTTAGATTCCAAGATTTTCCCCTTATACTTCTGTTATCTTACTATTTCCCTATCCAACCCTCAAAACCTACGGTAGGTTACCTGCAATGCAAACCATAACCAGGAAAAGCCATGAATCTTAGAGTTGGAAATGTCTGACTCTTCCCAACTCCTTATCAAATAGTATTAAAGCAGACTGAGCGACTTACAACATCCTCTGGATGTCTTAGGAGTTTTAGCGCTTTTCTTTCAAAGAATGTGGATAACTCATGCATGATAGTGCTCCAGGGTTATTTCTTGAACTGTGATACCTGGAAAAACATGATACTGACTTTCGGATATATAAGACCAAGACTGGCTGCAATTACCCTTTCCATGAGATTCTGCCCCAGCGATGTGCAGCCTCTCAAATTTCTGACAGCTCTGCCACAAACCTGACTTTGTTCTTTTAACCAGCTGTTCTCAGTGGCATCTCATTAAATGGGTATTTTGAATTAAACCAATCCTGCCAAATAGCTTTCTGCCCATAAACAAGTCTGCAGCCCATTTCTGGCTCCCACTGCTGAATGACTTATAGATTCTGAGGTAATCCAACTAACAAGCGGAAGAATTAATAACACAGACTGTCATCCATGTTAACTTCCTGAAAAAGGGTTAAACATTCCCCAGTAAAGCAAGCAGTCTATGTGGTATATTAATATCACCTTCTCTGCATGCAGCACCTTTCATACTGAAGACTCAAAGCATGCTACAGACTGTTGGCTGTATCAATTCGCTGGGAATTCAGTGGGATTTTTGCATCAATGATTATCACAAGACATCTAGTGATAAAGAGAGAAGATATCCACCCACCAATGCAACATAATCATCTCTGAGGGGGATGTGGCAGCAACTTAAGAGACCATCACTAAACAGCAGTTTGCACCAGGAGTGGAGCTAGAGAATCTGGATCCAGGATGTGGGGTGGTCAGTTCTAAAGCTCTAGGCTGGTCCAGTTTCTGTCACCTGCCCATTGAAGCCTACCCTTGCTGTTCAAAGAAGCAAAGAGGGTCTGTCCGTGTCCAAAAACTTTACCATCCTATTTGTATTGGCACCAAATCCTGTTTCTTCTCAGACATGAGACACCCTATAACATGATCAGAGAGATCGGTCTAAACTGGAGAGACTTGTGTTTCTGGAGATTACGATTTTTAAAAAGTTATGTTCTTTGTAAAGTATTCCTTTAAAAGTTTCCCATTTTATCTAAAGAAGCAAGAAGTCCTATGACACTTAAAGACTAACAAATTTATGTATCACATGAGCTTTCGTGGCAGAAAATCCCACTTCATCAGACACTTTGAGGGCTCATGCGATACATAAATTTGTTAGCCTTTAAGTGCCACAGGACTTCTTGCTTCTTTTGTTTAACTAGACTCACATGGCTACCCTTCTGGAACTTGGTTTATCTCAGGGGTCTCAAACTCAAATCACCATGAAGGCCACATGAGGACTAGTTGAGGAACGCACAAGAACTAGTACATTAGCCCAAGGGCTGCACCACTGAAACCTTTTCATATGACAATACTGCAAATATCACTAATAGTGTTTCTGCAGGCCACAGGAGATAGCTTTGGGGCCACATGCAGCCCACAGGCTGCATGTTTGAGACCCCTGGTTTATCTAAATATCTGAAACATTCCTTGGGTAACTTTATCACAGTCAAAACAAACAAGGAGTCCTGTGGCACTTAAAGACTAACATAGTCTTACCATAGTCTGCTCACTGTGATGAGAGAAAGAGAGAAACTCAGTTACTCACAGAGCAGAAGGTACGCTGTACCTTTTTTAATGAGTTTCCAAGGCTCAAACTAATCCCCAATGAAAGCTGTTGAAGAATTCTGCCTTCTTACATAAAGGTTGAATTTAATTCCAAATCTTTGATTAAGGCCATCAAAAATAGCAAAACATACCCCAAAACAAAGCGGGCAATAAAAAGTCACTATGACAGAACAGAAACACCTGATGATAGGATGCTTTTGCCTTTTCATAAATTGCCACTTGGTTATTTGGAATTTGTTGGACTTACTGAAAATCCAGAGGGCTAACTCAAAATTGCACATGTGACAGTAGAGACAGAACGATCAGATCTCAGGAAATTCAGTTAGAAAAAAAGAGAAATAATTAACCCTCTTAGTCTGCCACATTTCTACCTGCAGTTACTGCTGCCTTCTCATTTAAACATTGTATGCAGAGTTGTAGCCATCTTCACCCAGAATATTAGAGAGTCAGGATGGGTGAGATAATATGTTTTGGCTTGTGCAGTAAAACAGTATTACTTCACCCACCTTGTTTCTCTGTTAAACATTTATCCTGCAATGTAGAGGTGTTAACTCTCCACTTCACCTTGAATGAGCTTTTCAATGTTGTCTTTTGCAGCATGGATCAACTCCTTATCTTCTCCATCATGTATGTTGCTGTGACATTCTGAGCACTCTTCTGAGAACCTAAAGAGCTCTGTGCAAGCTTGACAGATTCTCTCTTTCACAAACAAAAATTGGTCCAAAAAAGATACTACCAGTACTTCACCCACCCTCTCTCTCTCTAACATCCTGGGACCAACACAGAGACAATAATACAGTAAAATACATGGTAAGGCCATTCACCCTAAGCCACTCAGATCCCACATGACAGTAATACAAAAATTAACTCAGTTACTACGCTATGAGTCAAAGTTGGTCTTCTTACTCAAGTGATTAGCTCCACTGACTTCAATGATATTATGATGTAAGAAAGGCAAGCAGGATTTCATCATTCTATTCCCTTCTCTGTAGAAATGTAGATAGTAGAGTTAAGAGAGGACACTTGGGCCACATTGTCTGACCCATCACATTTTGCAGGACTGCCTCGATTTTACTATATACTGTTCTTAAATTGTGGCAGTGATGAAGTCACAACCTTCTCCTTTAATATTTATATGCATATTACAGCAATTAATATTTTCCCCTCCAGAATATTCATACAAGAATGCAAAACTCCTATTTCCCGGCTTTTTGAAAAATAACCTGAGGAATATTTTAGCAAGTGTTGCTCCCCCACCCCTCCTTCCAGCACTGTGCAGGCCACCTGCTGCATATCCACAGTTGACCTTCAGCTGCCCAGACCCCTGCTGATGGCCTGATATTACTGTCCTGCTGTCACAAACAACCTGGTGAATGCCTAATGTTCTTCTGACGTCTTCAGCTCCCCAGATCAGGTTCTCACAGCACTAACATGAAACATCTTTAATTAGGAGGTAGACAGTGCCATTGTCCCAACTCTGAAATAAACCAGAATACCAAGCTCAGAATCACTGTCACAAGAAATGGCTTGGCTCTTGTCCTCTGCCTGTATCCCTCACAGTTGTAGTACTTCCAAAATCAGTACATCTAAAATCAAGTGACAGATGGGTCCAAACCAAACTCTTGGATCTTAAGAACCTCAGGCTT
Source organism: Podocnemis expansa (assembly GCA_007922195.1). Lineage (NCBI taxonomy): Eukaryota > Metazoa > Chordata > Testudines > Podocnemididae > Podocnemis > Podocnemis expansa. Next base: position 7,205,660 of record ML682074.1, on the reverse strand, counting down.
ATGAGATTTGTGCAGTCAAACCCAGGTCCGCATCCAAGTTTTGCAAATACCTTTTTACACCTGTTTTTATAAAGAACTGAATGAAACCAAGGAGCTGAACACACACAAATGCTGAGATGTCTGAAATCCAGATAAATTCTGAATGTTAGGTCTTCCCATTTTTCAAACAGCTTGGAGGAAAGTGGACAATTATAGATTTTATGGGACCCTTTGAAAAGGTTCAAAGGGTCTGAGGTTACGTTTGAAAATCTGTTTGCAAACAGCAAAAATGACTTTAAATTGCCTTTACTGTACACAGAAATAACAGGTTGCAGCAGAGTTAAGATACTAGTTTTACAAGGGACATTAGCAGCAAAATAATGGAAAGTGCTCAAAATGTTGGTGCATCCCTCTAGCTCAGAGCACAGTACAAACCTATTGTTACTTATATGTACTAGCTATAGTGAAAAGAAAAAAGGGCAACAATGCATAAAAATAGGGGACAAGAAAAAAAAACCAGTCAATTCAACTCCTCATCCCCCTTATCTATAGGAAGTGTTTTATTTCTGCATCAAAATGGCAAGTGCTACAGTAAATTTAATAGATTGATGATTTTACAGTAAATGGAGTTCTTACATTACATCTTCTGGTAAATTATTTCCTGATGTGACCTGACAATGTGATTTTTTTTTTATACGTGATACATATAGGTATCACACATTGCATTCCAAATGTACGAGATATACACACACACACTATACTAAAAGATTACTATTTAGGTTGCAAAGTCAAGCACTCAAAAATTGGGAAATGCCTCAGTGCCCATTATCCCTGCACTGCATCCTGGAATCTGACCCCCGGGAAACCCATCCTGTGCACGGAGTGAATCAGGATCCTTTGGAAATAACATGCAATTAAAGACTGTATCTTACTCACCAGGGGATCAAAATTAACAATGTACAAGCAACCACATACCCAACATTTCCTAGCTTTTCAGTATGTGGCTTTTTCAACCAAAATAACCTTCTCTTAACACAGTTTTATCCTGTTTGACATTAACCTAGATTTTTCTTCTTTTTAAAGGTAGATGGTAAAAAAGAATTCTATTACATGCAATTGGAACAGCCCTTGTGTCAGGCACCACGATGGTCAGAACTCTGAACCTTGCACACACGTTGCTACCACTTGAAACAGGGCTAACTACATTAGCTGGGAGAGACTGAGGGGCCATGATCCTGCACGGGGTCTGGAGGGACTCATGGGATAGCTCGGCTCAGCTTTCTCTCTCCTGCTCTCAGGAATCTGTGGAAACTTGTGCCATGGTAGCTGGTACCTCCAGAAGGGAGGACAGGTCACTGTGCTACATCTTGAAAAAGATCCAAAGGTGTAGCCACGTTAGTCTAGTTCCGTAAAACAAACAAGCAAGGAGTCCTGTGGCACTTAAAGACTAACAAATTTATTTATTGCATGAGCTTTCATGGGAGAAAATCCCACATTGTCAGATGCTTTGAAGATGGGGAACCTACAGAATGGTAGGAAATAAATGCAGGGAAGTGTAAGTCATAGGAACAGGTCATACTGTAACAGCAGATCAGGCGTGCACAGCTCTTTGCCTTCATACTGCCTTTGCCTCTCCTTCCATCCCTCACCTCCTGTGTGACAACAGCTGTGGCAGTTTCTAGATGTTCCCAGTAAAGGGTATGTTGCTGCCTGCTGAAACAGGTGGTGGAACATAACCAACTCACTAAAATATTCATGTTCATTTATTAGTTTGGCAGGCTGGCACTTCTTTCCTGAGGAAACAAGCAAGAGAAAATATAAAGGAGCAGCCACGTTCGCTTAGTTTAGTAAAGCAAACAAACAAGGAGTCCTGGGGCACTTAAAGACCTAAGTTTATTTATTGCATTAGCTTTTGTGGGAGAAAAATCCCACTTTGTCAGAGTCTTTGAAGAAGATGCTTCTTCAAAGCATCTGACGAAGTGGGATTTTCTCCCATGAAAGCTCATGCAATACAGGGATGTTGCTGGCTGGGGGAGGGACCCAGGACACGGGCCCAGGCCCCGCCCCCTGGCCAGGGACAGGGCCAGGCGCTGCCGTGCTGCGGCAGGCGGCCAGGCCCCGCATCCCCAGCAGGGGACGGGGCCACTGTGGCTGCTGGCAGCTGGGCTCTGGATCCCTGGCTGGGGACGGGGCCACGGAACCGCCGGTGGCTGGGCCCCAGATGGGCCAGAGATCCGGGGCACTGGCACTGAGGTTCGGGGCACGTGCCCCGGAGTGCCCAGTGCCAGCGACACCCCTGATGCAATAAATGTATTTGCTAGTCTTTAAGTGCCACAGGACTCCTTGTTTTTTTTAAGCAAGAGAAGGGAAGTAGTGATCTTCAAAAGCTTGTAACTCACACAAACCACAACACAATTTCACAGGGCAAGTGACGGGCATGGCTTTAGCCTACTGGTTCATCCCTGCCACATTTGAAACATCTTCTGCAAACAATGGAGGTGTCAGAGTGTGTCAGATAAGTAGTATGCATGACATATGTATGTGTATCAAAAGTACATTACATAATGTGTTACGTTAGATACACCAACTCTCTCTTACCCACACAGATATTTTTCATACAAAGTATTAACTTCATCTGTGCATCTTTAAATTCAACTGAAAAAGCTAAAGTGATAAAAATACACTTTGTGTGTATGTGTGAAAGTGATATTGGCTTATACAGACACAAAGGAAAAAAAGAGTAAAAGGAACATGCCCCAAAACAATACTAATTAGATAACAGTCAGTCATTGCAGAGCTTCTTCCACATGAGAATCTCAAAGCACTTTACAAACATTAATTAATGGAGCTTTACAACATCCCGTTAAGTAAAGTCATACGGAGAGGGTAACCGACCTGCCCCAAGGAACAATTCTATGCTGTGACCATTAGAACACAATACACTTCCATTCTAACCAATGGCATTTTCTTTACTCAAATATTCACTATTTTACTAGACCTGTTACAAAAACAGCACAATTTTTCTTTTCATTTTACTTCATATTTTCCTCTTCTTTTTATTTTTAATTTAAAACTAGTTTGTCCTGCAGTGAATTGAGACATGAGGTAAAATACACACAGGCATGATACTCCAGCTAAGAAAAGGTACTAATAATAGAAACAGATTTCAAATAGTACTGTGCACACACAGAAATAAAAAAGAAGTTATACAATGGCTTCTTTATTTTTCCATGCATTTTAATTCTTGCATCCTAAAAGCCTCATAAACCCTAGCCCTGGATCAAGCACAATAGAAATGTAGATTTGCTAAACTAGTGAGCCAGTTGGGGGGGGGGAGGGTGGAATCAAACTGCATGATACTTGGTCTCCACATTCCCTTTTAAATTGCAAGTATATATTTCATTTAGTTCATGATCTGTTAAAAATGTCTGTCTTTAAACAATGTAGCTTTTTATTATTATTATTTTTATTCTCTCTTTGGTTATATAAGACTTTATGCTGTCTTCACTATGATACCACTCCAACAGTCTAAAAAATACATTTCAGGTGTTCACATGAAGGAGGTTGTGTGAGTTTAACCTTCCTCGGTATTCTTGTGAGCTTTTTGTATTTAATACTTGTTTTATCTCAAGCCTGTGGAGGTTCTAAAATATTAGAAGACACACTTTCTGAGAACTTCCTTTCTAGTAGCCTGAAGATATAGCCTTGATGTTGGGCAACAAAGTTATTCTCTGTAATCCTCTTGATGTTGTAAATGAAAAAGAGGATGGAGCTAACATCATCTGAACTTTGGGCAAACCATTTGCTCAAAAGCACCATCAAAGAACCAAACCCTGCCAAAAAAAAGGCAAAAAATAAAATAAAATAAAATAAAAAAGCCCCAATCCCTGAAGCATACACAAAATGAAATTGGTGCAAAGTTTGGACACCCATAGAAAACAAAACCCACCACAGTCTATAAAGGAAAGTCGGAAAAGACAGGGATTGAAGTTGTAGCTTCACAGTAGCTATCTTTCAACAGCTTTCTTTCTTCGATGCTTTAACCTTAGAAAAAAAAATCTTTCCATTGTTATGCCCCTATTCAGCCTTCATTTGAAGTCATTCACTATGCATTAATTACCACTTTCTTCAATGCTCGGGGAAGCTCCCAAACATGTTCCTGTTTTCAAAGAGGCACACTTCCATTCCTCAGCTTTTTATATGGAAAGCCTCGTGAAATTTTCCTCCACATACTTGGAGATTATCCTAATTTTTGCATACTGTAACTGTTCATAGAAGGAGAAAAAAGACAAAAGCCTGATTTCATGCTTCCAGGACAGTTGTTTGCATCTCTTTCATTTTTCTTTCCAGCTGTGACTGGAAGCAGAAGGTTCTTTAGCAGGTGTCCTGCCTGCCCTATGGTAATTTTTAACTTTCCTTCACTTTCTTTTATGTCTATCACATTTACAGAGACTTTTTCTTCCTCCCCACCAGTGCCTCAGTACTGGATTTTTTTTTTTACCCTTTTCATACTAAATATCTGGATTTTCCCTATTATGTCATTCTGTTCAGCAGTGATTTAGAAGCTAACAGGGATGTATTCACAACCCTTATCATGTATATTATTTCCTTTACTCACTCTTCAGGCTTTGATCACTGAATACCTGCACGAAACCGACACAATGCACAATGTGTGTTAATAGGAGTGACGATGCAACTGCCAATGGTAGGTGGCACCAATGCCAAGATACGTCATCCCCATACAAATTTTAAACTCATTGGTCTACTAACCAAAGCCGGGTAGTGCATATTGTTTCTTTTCCACACATAAATTAACCTCATGAACTTCAGTGGGATTACTGACTTTCATTAAAAGTTAAGCAACCATGTAAATCTTTCCAAGATCAGGACTCAAAACTATGCATCTACGAAAACAGTTAGGAATTAAATGATCCAAATTGTGTATAGATTCAGAAAAACAAATCTTTAATTTAAAGAATACTGTAAAGGTTTCGTTTTCATTAACAAAGCCCATATGAGCAAGCATTGTAGAAAAAAATAAATAAGGTGTCTTTTTTCAACTGTATGTAGAATTACAAAAAAAGATTGTCTCCAGACAGTTTTGCTCTAGGTTATTATTTAGGTAGGAGGGAGACATCTTCAACTGTTAAAAACGGATCTTGAGACTTAATGTTCCCAGTGCCATTTGTACACTTTTACTGAAGTCAAAAAGAATGATATCCATTCAATGCTAATTTTTACATATACGGTCCCAAATCTTTTCTCTAGATTTTAAAATCCTTATGTCACTAATTAGCTATACCAGGCTTATTCTGAACATTCCTTTTACATTTGCAAGTTAAATCTAAACAGATTGATTGAAACACAGAAAGATATTGATGTTATTAACATTAAAAGGTCACTGCGATCTTTATAGCTTTACAGTGATGGCAATTTGAATAATCACAGCTTTTACAACTAAACATCACAATGTAAACGCCCCCATACCCATCCTTTATAAAAAGGCCTGATTCGCTGAAAATTACACAGGTGATTTTTGATGGATTCTGACACACTTTAATCATTTTAAGAAGTGTGCAAATATTGTACCAAAGCTCAGACTGCTAGAGTTCCTAAATGCATTAATAGAATAATCTACCTCTTCTTTAAGCAATTGCAGGGTGAGTAACTATGAAAAGGAACATATTTAGGGGGTTTTTTTGTAATGAATTTTCCTCACTCTAATGCAAAAACAAGGTCTGTGTGTGGTATATTCTCTCTAAAATGCAGGATAGTGTATTCAAAAAAAATAAGCGTTTCATGCCAACTCTTGTTCCTTTTAAAGACTAGAAGTAAAAGGACTGGGAAGTAAAGCATTAATTTTTACAGTATGGTGGGAGGCAGTTAAGACTCCATGTGAAGTTTCCTCCTGTGTTTTGTTTTCTTTATTCTTCTTTCATTCATTCATTTCCCACTTCACATCCCCAAGAACTGTTTTGGGAAGCATGTCTTGCTACTCTATGAAGTAGGTCCTATTAATTCAATGCATGTGATCTTACTGCAAGAAAGAATGCAGTGAGATTTAAGACTGGCATGGTGCTGGTCAGTCCCACATTAATGAAACTTCAAGGATTGAGTGATTTACTCTTGCTGCTTTTGAAAATGATTCCAAATTCAGAAAGAAGAAACTTTTCCTATAGCACAAAACAGTGCCATGCCTCTGTATTCAAAGAAGGAATGTTGGATGCCACGTTGGATGCAAGGGTCCTTATTCTTTTCCATTCTGCACATTTAAGGCAACATTTTCAAAAGTATCTAAGTGACATAGAAGCCAGAAGGCTTGGCTGCATAGCACCACAGTCCACACTTTAGGGCAGTGGTTCCCAACATTTTCTCTGCCATAGCACACCTTGCTATCTATAATCAATTTGAGGCACACCACCATATAGTTTCCAAATGAACTCATGAATATTCATGAGCTTATGAACCAATCCAGAGCTCTTTGAGTAGGATTTCAAAAAATTTTGTGGCACACCTGCTCAGAACCGACAGCTCACCTGTGTGCCATGGCACAGTGGTTGGGAAACACTGCTATAGGGGCATGATCTGCAGAGTGCTTTACCATTTGTCTCAGTGACTAGGTAACTCTTCAAATCAGCATGACCTTTGTGGGGCAGTTAGCCCATCACACTTCAGAAATGAGATGTAGACTCCTAGGTTATTTAGGTGTTTTGAAAATTTTACAAGCAGGTTTCTCACGCTTTGAATGAGCACACTGGCCCCTCCACAAAAAACGTTATCTAAAACTAAGACTTCACACATTATTTTACAATTGTTTACATACTAGTGACCTGATTGTTAGTGGTCCTCAATCGTATCTCTAAGGCAGCATCCTGAACCTGATCCATACAGGCAAATAGTGTAGTGGCTAGCACCTCTGCTTAACATGCAGAAGGTCCTGGGTTCAATTCCCAGGGGGTTGGACTCAATGATCTCATGAGGTCCCTTCCAGCCCTATGATTGGATTTGGATATGGTAAAATGATGGATAAAAGCAAGCTAAATGCCAATCCTCATTAAGATCCCACTGATGACACCCAGGTCTTATGTTTGAACACAGGGGTCTTCACACAAAAATGAAATCACTGGGACAACTCCCTTGAGTAATATTAAGCATGCAGATAACTATTTGCAGAATCAGGGTTTAACTTTATATCTTCTGCTACTAGGCTATGTAACACACACACACACACACACACTCTCACAAATGCTACAATTTCACTTTTTAAAAACAACAGTTGGGATATTCTTTTGTTGTGTTCATACAGCACCAAGAACAATGGGATCTTGGTCCATTATTAAGGCTCCTAATTGCTACAATAATACAAATAATAAACAATACTTAAATTATTGTTTCCTAATGGTGCTATATAGTTTTTTCTGTGTATTGCACCTTTAAATTTTTCAGAGTCTGCAGAAAGCAGCTGCCACTGGGTGAAGAACTGATATAGCATGTGACAAGATATAGCATGCTCCGTGCACTTTACTGGAGAATTTCATGTGATGTGCTCTGTTGCTTTTTCTCCTTTAATCTAACAGTTTTTCCACAGTGAAAGTGTACAGGTGCTCTTTGTATATGAAAAAAAAAACCAAAACAGAACATGATTTGGTAACAGTGTCAATTTTAGTGCAAATCTCTTGATATTTGGAAGAGTATTAAAGTGTCAAGCACTGCAGTTGAAGATTGCACAAGAATCTAATTTTCGTTTTTAAAAATGCAAGTTTATAGTATTTGTGTTTGCAAGGCAAAGATTTAAAATGTTAAGTGAGTGTACTCTATGGGTCACAGGCTGCAAAGTCAGGAGGCTGGGCCAGGCCCTGGCCTGGCCCTACCTCTGTCATGGGAAAGGGGGCTGAGCCAAATATTAGTCTGTGTTGTGTTGTGACCAAGCATGTGGAGTCACAGCATGCAAACCTGAGAGGTCCTGCTACTCTGTGTACCAGGTCACAATCTCTCTCACTCAAATGTGAAGGGGGCGTAAGTGCAGAGGCTTACTGGCCAGAAGGGCCAAACTGTTGACTGGTTAGGAGGGATCGGTGGGCCAGGCAGAAGAGCATTAGCAAAACTATGTTCGCTTTCACTTTAGATAGTGCTCTACGGCCCCTGCCCCAGGATCAGAAATCAAAAGGCGGGGGCGAGGGGGAAGTTGAATAGGCAGGTTGTGGAATCTCCATCAAAAGACATTTTAAAGAGCAGATTAGACAAGCACCTGTCAGGGGTGGTTTAAGAGGGTACTTGGTCCTTCCATGAGTGCAAGGGACTGGACTCAATGACCTCTCTTGGTCTCTTCCAATTTCTATGATTCTATGAAAAACTACTCAAAATATTGGTGGGGAGGGTAATCTTGTTATTTTTAAGCCTCTTTCATGACTTCAGGAAGCCCCAACTCATGAATTTTCAATGCTTGGAGTGGGCAATACTATGTTAAGTTTATACAGCGTGCTTAAAACTGTACAAGACCTATTTAAAAATCCCTCACAGTTTTCATCCTGTGTGTTAGGAAGCCCTGTGATTTCAGCAGACCAGCCATGTGAGTAAGTCTGAGTATATGTGTAAATCTTTGCAGGATCCCAGACCCAAGACTTAAGCAATAACAATAATATCTTGAAACTGAGAATTTCAAAGCCAGCCTTGGGGATGTGACTGCCCAATTCATTTTAAATTTCAGAGAGTTTTCCTGAAAGTTTGTGCTTAGTCCCAAAGGCCTAGAACCTTAGATTGAAATACCTTTGAGGATTTGGACCAAAGTGCTTATGTCCTCAAGTGTAAGTTTATGTTCAGGAACAGCTTACGCTGTTTATTTTCTGACACCAAATAAAACAAGAATGTGTTCCTACTCACACTATGAAGACTACATTTAAAAACAAGAGAAAAATCCCTTCCCTAAGAAACAAGGCACTACATACAGACAAAAAAGTCTTCTGGCAGCCTTTCTTACTTCCTATTATTTTGCACTAATGTCTACTTTCACAAATTACAGAGAGCTGCAGAATACACTCCAGGCTGCATGGAAAAAATGCCTTTCATGATGAGCAATGAAAGGCCCTATTAAAACTTAACATTTAACTAATTTGAAAAAAAAAAATCTATATTTGGTTTGTGTTGTGGTGGGAAAGAGCATTAGCTGTTTTCACTGTATTGGCAACTTTAAGAAGAATTGTTTCTCCTGTCAGAGAAAGGAGTAATTAAGGAATGCTGTGGATATACCTGTATGAGGCTTACAAATAAAATTTAATAAAAAGAAATACTGAAATCCCATACCCAGCACACAGACCCAGTAAATGCTGCGTGCTGGAGGGCTTCTTAGGGTGAACATGGCTAGCAATCCTTTCCTCACAGGCTGCGCCATGTGGTCAGTCTTGCAGTTTCAGGACTACACTAACCCTCATGTTTGGAGCGAATGGCCAACCTATCTGAGTAGCTGCAAATTTAGGAGCCCAGCCAAAATTCTACTTCCATCTTCATATACAAAGAACTTTGTGTGGAACCATCCAAATACCACCCCCTAACTACATGGTTCCTGCACGTTTGGTATCTACTGAAGTTGTAGGGGGAATGAAAGGGAGCAGGTAGCAGACAGAAAAGGAGAGAAGAATTATTGTTTTGACGGTACTGTGCTGTGTACACTAGGCTTTTTCCTAAAAGACGTCTATCATTACTGGTACAGACCAGGCAACAGAGCTCAGTTCTGTTCCTGTTCACACTAAAGGCACAATCATGTTAATTACAGTTTTATTCACTTCATGTTAGTTAACATGCTTTCTAATACAATGCATTTTCCTAGGGTAGCAAAGCTTGGTCCATATAGTTTTTGTGCTAATGTAACCAAGTCAGAGGAGAAAACAGTTGTACTGACAATAAAGCATTTGTGTGCTCCTCTCCCCACTTCTACCATTTCCATCTCTTGGCCCTATTCTTGATATATTCTTCAGTCCCTTTATGAAAGCAGCAAACGGCTTGAGTGGGTATGCAAACACATGGTGGCACAACCTCTCAGGCTGTACAGGTTTGGGCTTTTTAAGGCTAGTCAGGTCAGAAATGACCACATTTAATAAAAAAGACTTACTCAGTAGATGGTTAGTTGAATCGCTCAAATGGCCAGGCAGAATTTTGAGCCTAAGAGTGAGTAGCATTTGCAGATTCTTATAATAATAAAATTCGTAACTTCTACCTTAACCCTCCTAGCTATTTGTCACCCTTTGGAGCATACAGACAAAAGGGGTTTGACATCTGACCTTTTAACCTCTCATACCGCACTTTGCATTCTCATAGCATTAAACTCTGCAATCTTTAAGGGATGGCACATGTTTGCTACTTCCTCCATGACTCTCTTGCCTTTGTTTTGCTGAGACCATTACAGTGATGCTGCTGTTCTAAGTGCAAAGGGAAGTGCAAGCGCATATACACAGACACACAAGGGAAAGTCAATACATTTCAGCTAGAAGTTACCGCCACCATAAATATTAAGAGTACCGAGGGAGTATATCAGCAGTACTTTTTTTTTTTTCAAGGGGAACTGTTCAGCACAGTCTAGTGGGTAGAGCACCAGACTGGAAGCCAGGCAGCTTGCATGCTGTTCCTAGCTTTGCCACTGAGATTTCATTTAATTTTTCTGTCACCCTTTGCCTGTTTTCCTGACATAGATTGCAAGCTTCTTGGGAGCCAACAGTGTCTCTCACTTTGTGTTTGTACAGTGTCTAACACAACAGGGCCCTCTCTAGACATTCCTGTACTCTACACATTATTTTTCATTAAATGTTATGTTGAAAGCTAAAAACATCCATGAAAAAGCTAAGTGTATATGGCATTGTACATTACTTCTTTCTTTCTTAACACTTTCTATAGCACCATTCAGTCCACAATCTCAAAGCATTTTACATGAGCTAATAAACTAATTTTCACTACATCCTTGTGCAATACTGATGTACTATTATCCTCAACAAACTTGGGCACAAAGAAGTTATATGACAATGTCCCTGAGGTCACAAAGCAAGACCCTGGAAGAAACAGAAATGAAATTTAGATTCCTAGTCCTTTAACCACAAGGCCAGGCTCCTCTTTAATCAGTGTAAGCATCAGCCACAGCGCAGGCTGAAATTTACTTGGCAAGACTGATATCGTATCCCATATCAAAATAAACTAATTTATGGAAACAGAGGAGAAAAAGAAGTCTTGCATCACACAAGATGAATCATATCTAACAAGGTTTGACAAAATCTGAATAGTGCCTAGAAGCCACAAGCACAACTTCAGGTGACTTTGGTTTTGCAAAATCTATTCTATCAGATTTTCCCAAAGCTAGGGGAGATGTGTATGAAATGTCCTATTTTGGCTGAATTGGTGAGGAAAAGGAAGTAGGGAAAAGGAAACCAGGATATCAGAGATATAATTAGGGCCAGTTTCAGCTCTTCTTTACTTACTACCTACCTAAAAAATTCTCTTGTTGTAATTGGATATGGTATTTTTCATTTTCTGCCCGGAACTGCTGTGTAACGTTCCTACGCTCTGTGTAAAACTCTCACCACCATTCCAGAGGTTGGCTGAATATCAGAAAAGGATGTTTGTAAAAGAGAAGTTTCACATTCTGCCCTAGGTGCACAATTCCCTATGGAAATGAATAGGAGCTGGACAAGCAAATCTGAAAGCAGAATATAGAGCTTAGGTTACAATTAAGCTCTAATATTTCACATCTCCATTTCCACTCTTCACCTACACCCAGGCGTAACACTCGCCCAGGAAAAGACGTCACTGCCTATACCCCATTACTGTCATCTGTGTAAACAGAACCAGAGACAATCAGGCCCAACCAATTGTTTTAAACAGGAAGAACAACTGCCAGTCACAATGCAAGGCTCATTGAAAAGAGAAAATGGAAAATGGGGACAACTTGAACTCTTAAAGAATCCCGAAGTCCAAACTTCCCTTACAAGTAATATACAACAGTTGAGTCAGATATGGGAGTTTTCTGCAATATCTTTGGCAGAGCTTACTGTAAATTTCTGTATCACTATGCCCAGGGATTACATTTAATTCCACTGGGAAGGGTGATCGCTCTCTTTCAAGAACAGTGAGGCCTGATTAGGCAAATTCACTCAGATTGTAACACTTAAGCAAGGTACCACCACTTGGGCAATCTTCTACATATTCATTCAAACTGGATTCTCCAGAGCTCAACGGACTTTTGGATAAACAAGCAGGAGTCGAAACCGATTTTGGCTCCTCTCTCTCATTCAGTAAAGAGACAGGAACTTCTCCCCAAGAGGGACCTGATCCTAACAGAAGGGTTGGTGCCATTGACAGCTGTTAAAGTCTGGGTTTGGCATTGGAGTGACCTCTGTTTTTTAGCATGTAAAGGTTCTTTTATTGTTTTTAATATTTCTCCTGTAATACTTTTACTTTGAGAATAAATGTGCCTGCTGAGAAAGAGCAGTGTTGTACTTATAACTTCAGGCAATTACAACAGTTCATAGCCACTCAGGAGAAAGTAAAGAGCGGACACCGGCCTTTTGAGGCAGTCTGGCTTTCTGAAACACTCACAGTGCTGACAGAAAACTCTGCAGCATGGAGTGACCCCGGTCAGGAAGGAGGGAGATGCAGGTGTGCACCCATGAGAGGTGACAGCTGAGGAACTGGCAGCCGAGAGCGGAAGGAGGGGAAACACAGGTGCATTTGACCTGAACTGTGGCAACAACTATGCAGCTTCAAAAAATGTGTGTTTGTTTTGTGGTTCAGGTAAATCTAGCAATAAACCTAATGACAATGACATTAGGCTATTTGAGAACAATATTTGATGAGTATAGTACAAAGACTGCAATATCTAACTTTCTTATACTCTTGAAATGAACACTTTTTATTCCTTAGGCTTTGGCATGCAAGTCTCTGTGGGAAATGTTACTTTCATCAGATGTTCATTATGTCATCTTCCTTTACACTTCTTTCTCTTCCTTGTTTACCTATAATAATCACAGCTAAGGAATATGCTGTGCTGAGATTCAGTCTACAACTTATGCCCATCACTTCAACCTCATCATCATTTTACTAGGGAACAATATCTCTGATACCATAAAAAAAGAGCCAAATCCTTTCTTATAAACTGCCTCTGAAGACAATCATTCTGTGAATCCTGTATCACCCCTAATTCGAGCAAATGCCTTCAACTGTACATTTCTGGGCTTAAAGATACATGTCATCCTTATTAAAAGTGACGGAAGAAATTCAGAGAATGGAACAGAAAATTCAGAGCTCAACAAGACTTGGTTCTCCGGATGTGGTTCACAACCCACCATCATCAATGGAAAGTTTCCTTTAGACTGCACTGAATTAGGCCTTTAATAAACAAGTTCATTTCAAAATGTATTCCTCACATGCACATTACTGATATGGAGAGAAGCAAATTACCAGAATGGCTTTAGCAATGCATAGAATGTACTTCAGTTTATTTTTGTCTTGGATCTAGGTTTGAGGGGGTGTCAAAGAAATTCTTGCTGCTTCAAAATACCATCTTTTCTAGACATCCTATTAAGCGCCAGCCAATTAATTTATTTTTGTCATTTCTATATTATTTTTCTGTTTGCACTGTCCACTGCTGAATATTTTGGGTTCAGTTACAATTCCTCCAACTTCAGGTGTTCAAAACTCATGAGTCAGGTGACAAAAATTATAAGACTAAACTTACAAATCATGAGGTTTTGGTTTGTTTGGTGGGTTGTTGTTTTTTTTTTTGTTTTTTTTTTTAACACTTCTGGCTTTTGAACCTATAGAGTCATATTTCAGTCTTTTCTCTCCAGCCATGAAGGACAGAAACTTAATTTCTGTAATGTGATGACAACTGAGATTTTCACAAAATTCCAGGAAACAGAAGTTTTAAGAAGATCTCTAGTTCAAGACTTGCAACAAAATTGCAAGGGTTAGCAGCTCTCATGCAGCCCTACTCTAAAAAGTAGAAAGCCATGGAGACGCTAGCCAATTATATCTTGAAACATGGGCACAAGGTATGAAAGTCAAAGCCACATAAAATTTCAAACACCCCAAAGTCTGGAATCTTTTGGTTCTGCTCAGTGTGCTATCTGCAACACATGGATTTGGAGTCTGACACTTGCAAAAGTCCTTTTCTTCCTCAAAGTTCAGGAGCATGTACTTCCAGGATTTTATTAACAAGCCCCTACTTCTCTTGCTATTTACCAGCTTTGAGACTTTTGCATGGCTTCCCTCCACAGTTGGAATGTTGCAAAAAACCATTGCAAGTGCATGTCAATCAAATTACAATTTGTTATTTGCTAGCTACAAAATGCTAACAACCCCCCCCCAAAACAAAACAAAAAAAACCCCAACCGTTAAGCAGTATAAAAGCATGCGTTAAGTCTTAAAACAGTCCCACTGCAACGAAAGATTTGTAGTAGTAGCATGGCTGCACTTTAACTCTCGTACAATTAACTGCTTAGTCTTCTTCATGTAATCTGTAGTTATCATGATTTGCACCCTCTGTTGCCTTTTGTTAGTGAGCTCTTAACATGTTTATATATCAAAAATGTAACTTTTAAAATGCCTATTTTCTTTCCACGCTGATCTCATTAATTCTGGTATGAGCTTTCTTATTTGAAATGTTTGCACAGTATGCAAATAGCTTTCAGTTCTCTATGCACTTCTGACCAAAAAGAGGAAAAAAAACCGTATATAAATGTAATGGTAATCTTGTGGTCAGAATCCTGAATGTATTTCAGTTAAGAATTAAGAGTAAACATTTTATCTAGTGTTAATTGCAACTGATTAAATAATAGCATGTACCATAAGATTGACTGTCTTAATTGTGTGCTTGTTTCTATTTGTAGCCAGTTGCCAGTTCTAAACAGTTTTTCTACATCATTAAAAGATTTTTTTTTACAGTAAAGATTTCTGTGCACTAAATTAGTTTTTAAAAAAAAGCAAGGTGAGCAAAGCATAGGCCTTACCATCCACAAAAATATGATTACTGTACATAATGTATCAAAATAAAATATAATGTAGTGATTGGAGACGAAGGAGGACAGAGACTAATACAATAAAATATGTGTAAGCAGTGCCCTCTACTGGCTGGAATCAGGAATACTTAACTGAATGCATAAACCCTATGCCGCCAATAGCCAACAGAGATTCTCCTTTACCTCGAAAAGGCCTTTATTTCCAGGACAGGAGGAGCTATCATTTTTCTGAAGAAACACTGCAGAAGAACAACATAGATATGTTATTTGGTTGGTTCAGAACAAGGTAACGGTTATGAATACAGATTTCACATAATCATGACGACTCTATTGACCTACATGAGCTGACTGACTGAGCTTGCTCGCACCTTCAGAAATATTAACTCACAAGGAACAGAACAACAGAAACATCCTGAGCTGTCATACAACTTTTCTGAGACAATAACGACCAAGCATTTTCTTTTTCTGTGTTTGATGACAACACAGAGTGTCAATGAAGGCAGATTGGGGCTCTTAGCTTTTGGGCCGAGTTTCAAGTAAAACCAGTCATAGATTTTAAGACTAAAGGAGACTAATCTAGTCTGACGTCCTTTATTAACACAGGTCACAGAATTTAATCCATTCATTCCTATCTTGAGGCCTTTATTTGTGCTTAACTGAAGAATTTCCAGAAGAACCTCCTGCATTAATTAGAAACGGCCAAGAGATGGATAATCTACCACTTCTTTTGGTAGTTTGTTCCAATGATTTATCACACTCACTGTTTTCTAAATTGAATGTGTCTAAACTAATCCTCCAGCCATGAGTTCTTGCTATACCTATCTCCACGCCTGTCATGGGTGGTGGGGAGGGCCCAGGGCGAATCAGCCTGTGGGGGGGCCCTGGCCTTCCCCCACAGTAGGGGGCAAGGCAGGCCAGCCCAGAGGCTGGGCTTCACGCTTGCACCCCTTGCCTTCAGCTTACCACTAAAGGAAGCAGGCAGGGGCAGCGTGGCCATGGGGGGGGGGGTGTCAGTGGCATGGGGCCCCCAGAATCATACGGCCCAGGCGATTGCTCCACTTGCTACCCTGCCCCCCTGCCACAAGAAAGGCATTGCCTATCTCCACTACATGAAAAAGTACTTCCAGTATTTTCACCCTGTAAAGTGACTCCTACATAAGGCTGGGTGAAAAATATATCTTCCCATCCCACAGAAAAATCTGAACCACGATGAAAAGGCAAAATTTCAGAAATTTTCATGAACTGGAAAATTAAAAATGTTTTTGACTTGGATCAATAATGTTAAATATTTAATTTTTATATTAGCCTTCATTTGATTCTTTTTAATTGTTTACTATAAAGTCATTTCAAACCAAAAAGCAAAATGTTTTGCTTTAAAATGGTTGACATGGAATATTTTGACAATTTTAACATTTTTTCCTTCAATTTTTTTCTGAACCAGGTAATTCATTGAACTGATCCCTTTCTCTTAAAAGTTTCAGTTTCAACAAACCATTATTCTTCAATGGAAAACATTCCATCAAAAAAAATCCTGAGCAGCTCTGTGAGACATTACAGAAAAGTTGCCAATGCTCATCCATCTGTCTGACCATGCTTCTCACTCATGCGGACACTAAAGATTATAAAATCATAGAACCATGGAACTGCAGGATTGGAGAGGACCTTGAGAGCTCATCTAGTCCAATCCTCTCCATATCTGCCAGGACCAGACATCATCTAGACCAGGGGTCTCAAACATGCAGCCTGTGGGCCACATGTGGCCTCTAAAGCTATTTTCTGTGGCCCACAACTACACTATTGTTACTGATATTTGCAATATCATTGTATGAAAAGGTTCGGTGATGCAGCCCTCGGGCTAACGCACTAGGGTCCTCATGCGGCTCTCATGGTGATTTGAGTTTGAGACCCCTGGTCTAGACCATCTCTGACAGGTACTTACTCTTAAAAGTCTCCAATGGCTGAGATTCCACAGCCTTCCTAGACAACTTATTCCAGTGCTTAACTAGCCTGACTGTTAAGAAGCTTTTCTTAACACCCAACCTAACACAAACTTTCTGCAATTTAAGCCCATTGCTTCATGTCCTGTTTCAAAGGTTAAGGAGAACAATTTTTAATCCTCTCTCCTTGTAACAACATTTTAGACTAAGCCTAAGGTACATAGTCGGTTATCTTAGTAGGAACAAGCAAAACAAGGAAAAGGCGTAGGTCCTCCATATAGAGGGGAAGGAACACTAAATAACAACTGATTATCTCAAGAAGGTTGAGGTGGTTAACATCTGCTTTGCTTCAGTCTTTACTAAAGAGATTCATGGTGACCATATATTCCACACAGCTAACACGAGTAACAAAGAGTAAGATAAAATATGGTAAGAACAGGGTAAATAATATTGAGATACATTAGCTGCATTCAACTTGGCAGAATCTGGTGAAATTCATTCTAGAATATTTATTGAACTAACTGCAGCAATCTTGCAACTGTTAGCAATTATTTTCAAGAACTCAGAGGATGAGTGAGGTACAGAGGACTGGAGAAGTGCAAACATAGGAGCCTATTTGTATAAAGGGGAATAATATCGGACACTAATCTAGTCTGACTTCCTATATTATTATTTATTCCCCTTTATACAAATAGGTTCTACGTTTGCTGGCAAACTGTGAGGGCGTCTCACAGTGGTAACTCCAAGGGTCCAGGACTATTCGTTATTTCCATTAATTACTCAGAATGGAGTAGAGAGAATGATCATAGACATTACAGACGACACCAAGCAGGAAAGAGTTGCAAGCTCTTTGGAGGACAGGATAAGAATTGAAAACAACCTTGACAAATTAGAAAATTGGTGTAGATTCAATGTAAATTCAACAAAAATAACCAGAAAATACTTCACTTAGGATGGAAGTATCAAATGCATAATGTCAAAATGTGGAACAACTGCCTAGGTGGTGGTAGTGCTGAAAAAAATTCAGAGGTTGTCAGTGGACAAATCAAAAGCGAGTCAACAAAGTGATGCATTTGGAAAAAGGGATAACTAATATCATTGGAGGATGCATTAATAGGATTTTTGTATGAAAGATATGGGAAGTAATTACCCCTCTCAACTTAGCACTGGTGAGGCCTCAGCTTGAGTATTGTGTTAAATTTTGGGTGCCACACTTTAGGAAAGATGGACACATTGGAGGGAGACCAGAGGGGAGAAACAAGAATAATAAAAAGCTTTGAAAATTCAACCAATGAGGAAAGCTTAGAAGATCTTAGCATGTTTAATTGTGAGAAAAGAAGACCAGGGGGGTGGGCAATTGGGGGGGGGGACACCTGATAATCTTCATATATGTTAGGGTTGGCATGAAGGGGATTGCAATCAGTTGTTTTCCAAAGTCCACTGAAGGTAGGACAAGAAATAACGGAGTTTATCTCCAGCAAGGGAGATTTAGGTTGCACACTAGGAAAATCATTCTAATTCTAAAAGTATTTAAGCTGTGGAACAGGCTTCCAAGGGAGGGTGTGACATTCCCAGTCACTTGAAGTGCTTAAGCATAAGTGGACAAACACCTGTCCAGGACAGTCTAGGTTTTCTTAGTCCTTACCTTAGTGCAGGAGGTCAGACTTGGCACCTCAAGATCCCTTCCAGCCCTACATTTCTGTGATTCTATTTTTGCACAGTGATCAGGTAATCTCTTGATATTCTTTTTCATACATAAAACAGGTCGACCTCCTGAAGTCTCCAATGTAAGGCATGTTTCCAGAATCCGAATAATTTGTGTAACGCTTTTCTGCATCCTCTCCAAATCTCAATATCGTTTGTAAAATGTGATGGCAAGAAGTGGAAGCAATATCCCACTATCAGTCTCACCAGTGCCGTTTATACTCCCTTAAATTATTGGCAGCTTGATGGTGATTTTCAGGCCTCACCTTCTGTAACACAATTTTTAAAATGCCAACTTATTTTATGTCTGGAATAAAGTTGTAAACACTTTATTCAGGACCTGTAGGGAGAAAAAAGGAGTGCATGTCTGTCTTTCATTTGGGCTACATGGCAGTTAGCTCTGTCTTGTTTGCTTTGATATATTTTTATTAAAAGGATTAGGTTACTTGGCACTCCACTATGGGTTCAGAGTTGGCAAAAATACCTCAGCAGGTCAGGTTCCTTTCCCTCTTTCCAAATGCAGTGTCTCAGCTTCAGTTTCTCTACTACAACTTCTTCATTTAAGGTTATTGTTAAAATAGCACTCAGGTCTGTAAACTTAAATCCCAAAACTCATTTTAATATTTTCTCTTTCATTAACTCTCATTTTAAATAAAAAAAACCAAACTAGACATTGTTTAAAACCCCCAAGTATTTTCTGGCTGACCTTAGAAGATTTTTTCTTTGCAGGTTAAGTGACTTGAAGGTTGTGTCACAATCTACTTTCTATTGCTTTCAAGAAATGATGGTTGGGATTGTCGGTTCAGAAAACCAATTGATTTACTGAAACAAAAGACTAATTGCCACATTTTCCAGTTTAACTTTGCCTCTCTCATAAAGATGTAACAATGGCTATAGAGAGTCAGACCAATGGTCAGTCTAGCCCAGTATCCTGTTTTTCAACACTGGTCAATGCCAGTTACAACAGGGGGAAAGAAAAGCACAGGTAATCATCAAATGATCCATCCTGCTAGCCATGCGCAGTATCTGGCAAACCGCAATTCCTGTTGTTGCAGCTAATCGCCATTGATGGGCCTATCCTCTATGAACATCTCTAGTTCTTTTTTGAACCATATGATAGTCTTGGCCTTGACAAAATCCTCTGGCAAGGCATTCCACAGGTTGGCTGTGCATTGTGAGAATACTTGTTTTTCTTCATTTTAAATGTCTATTAATTTCATGAGGCGATCCCTAGTTTTTGTATTACAAGCAGGAGTAAATTACTCTTCCATATTCACTTTCTCCATACGACTCATGATTTCACAGACCTCTATATACCCCCTTGCCCTTAGTCATCTCTTTTCCAAGTTGAAAAGTCCCAGACTTATTAATTTATATAAATAAATTCACCCCCAACTCCCTCCAATAGACTGTCTCCTTTCTTCTACAAAAGCCACTCTTGCCCTTAGGGTCCCCTGCTCCCCCAGGACAGGGCAGCCACCATTTCACTGAAGCATCTCCTTTCTTCACAGTTTGTTGCAGATCCATGTAGGTGTCAGATGTAAAAATGGCAGAGATTCCACCAATCATGTATGACAGCACATGTTCAGCCCGGGCCTGCCAGTACTAAGCTCCCTTTTGCACATCTCCACTCCCAACAGATGATCTTTTAACCCCACAAAGCATCTCGCAGAGTCCAGAACTGCTGCTCCAGAGGCTATGATGGCAGAGCTGCCAAATATCCTGTATCTCATGATGCTCATGCATTTGGCAGCCCTATCATGTCTGCCACGCCTTAGCCTGAGACCCATCTTCCTGCCTTTACAGATGAGCCTTCTAGCCATGAGACGGTGCTGTGGGCCCTTCTCACTTCTTGCGTACCTGGCTGGATCCCAATTAGGGAGGAGTCATGCGACTTAAGAGCAGCCAGAAGAAGGGATGTCAGCAGAAACACCGACTGCGAGACCTACTGTTGACTCCAGGCCCCCTTATGTGCTTCAGGCTGTACCCTCTAAATCTACCAGAAGGGTCAGATTTAGGGCCAGGTGACCTCCCTGCACGCTGGGCTTGGGAGGCACTGAGCTCAGGATGTTGTTTTTAGTGTTAGCAACAAAAGGGAAAATAGAATGTTTGAAGTACAATATTTCACATAATCCATTTATGGATTCATTTTTCACTAACTTCCTAGAATATTCTGGACCTTTGTAGAATCTCATGGAAACTCCCAGCCTTCCCGAGACCCACATTTTCCTCGAACCACCTCAAAATGTTGTCAATCAGCTGCAACACTAATACTGGCCCACCCAATCTTGGCACACATTTCATTTCAAGCTTCTTTAAGTTTAGAGAATTTTTTTATTTGACATGAATAAATAGATTTACAGATCCTAGCATGCAATTTTATATATGACGGGGACACATATGCATGCAAATTGTGCGTCAAAGCCTTAAAACAGGCTGCAGATACAAAAAATAGGTATTCAAATATTTATCAAATGGAGAGGGGGCATTGAACATGCTCCTTATCTAGGACACCATTTGGTCTGTCTACCAGCAGCTAGCTACTCTTGCACGCAGCCACTCCCAGACTCCCCACCATCATAACCCCAGGAGCCACCTCTACCCTCAGCCGTCATAACCCCAGCAGTCAGGCCCTACCACCTATCATGCTCCTGCTATAGCCAGACAGCCCCCAAACATCCAGGGCAAACAAAAATCACCCATCCCCAGCAACCGCAGGCACTCACCACCTACAGCTACCTCACCACTCACCTCCCTGCGCCCTAGACATCAGCTTATAACCCCAGCCACAGTGGTCAGACATTGCTCCCTGTCCTAATCTGCACATTGCAAGGGACTAGAAATGCTGCTCAAAAATGGAATTTTGACCATGGGAGGAATTGTCATATGCAAATGTATTTATAAATAATCAAATTAGATTATAAGTTATTTGCATAAATGGCACAAAACTTTGCCTTTGCATGTAACAGTGTCACTTCTTGTTGCTTTTGAGAGGCAGGGGAGCTACTGGGACCATGTGCCCCAAAAGTGCTGACTCAAGTGGGAGGCATATTGAGTTAATAATGTAAATCCTTCCTCATATCCCTTGGCCCTGCCAAAAGTGGCAGCTGTTGCTGCAGTCTGGCCTTCTTGGCTGTCTGGGTTGTCTTATAAGGATACTCCCCCTAAGAAATTTCATGAAGGGGCTCCAGTCCACATGCTAGCCCGGGATGCTGGAGCAGGGAATATTGTTCTTACGAGCTCCCAGCCGCTGGGTTTTCTCATCCTGCAGGATGCTGGGGCCTTTACAAAGAGTCTCGCATGGGAGAAATCCTGCAGAAAGCCCATCAGCACAAACATGTGGAACAGCGGAGTAAATCATCATTCAGTTTAATTTCACAAAGGGCAGGGAAAAATAGATAGGAAGGCAAACCAGCCTCTTCTCTGGAGACTCAAAATATGAATTGTATCAGTGTTTTAAAGGCCACTTTCCCTTGCTAACAGAGGCATTACTTAGCTCTCCCCAGAGTTGGTCTTTGTAGCTTCCTAGCCCCTGCCCATATCCGCCCACACAATTTGGAGCAGGAGAGAAGAAAGTCGAGCACTCAAAATTTGAGCATTTCTACCCCTTTTTTCATTGTGAGGATGGCCCATCCTACTTTGGTTTGAAAGCCTGTCACAAATTTTGCCTCATACTTTGGCAGAGCTGGTTTTTGAGTTCTTAGCAAACCATGGCCACGGGTCTCTTGATTTCTGGTAGGATTCCAGAGTTCATCTGCATGGCAAGTTACCACATAACAGCAAGCAGGCTGTTCATCTGCAGCACACCCACCTGCCAGCCAGCAGTGACCCATTGTGAACAAAAAAGGAGTCTTGTGGCACTTAAAGACTAATAGATTTATTTATTGCATGAGCTTTCGTGAGGGAATATCCCACTTTGTCAGACGCTTTGAAGAGAGAGAACTTACAGAATGGGATGAAAATAAATGCAGGGGAGTGTAAGACATGGGATCAGGCCATACTGCAACAGCAAATCAGAGCATTTGTAAGGATTCAAACTCCAGGAGAGAGCACAGAGAGGGAGGGTGAAGTCAAATTACCAGTTATAATGTGAAAAGAATCCATAGTCACGATTCAGCCCCGCTTTCACATGATTTAATTTGCATATTAATTTGATTTCACTACTACCACGCACTAAAACTGCGAGAGCACAGCTTGGCGTGCCACTCCACATCCCGGGCTTCCACTGCACCCTAGCAGTCCCCACAGCGTTATCGAGCGGCAAGCTGATGTGCTGTAGATTCACACCCTCCCTTGCTATGCTATTATTTCACATCTGGGAGAAATAATGCCACGCCAGGCTGCTGTTGATGATATCAAGTCCCTCTTAATGCTACCTGTAACTCAGCCACATAGGGCTGCTAAACAGTATAAGAAACCGCATGGTTTAATACAATGCTTCTCAACCACTGTGTCTGGACACATTACTGTGCCACCACATAGTGGTGAGTGTGCCACAGAGAGGCAGGGAGATGGCTGGATTTGCCCTGGGGGGTTGTCTGTTGTGTCCTGTAGGGTCTTGATATGCTGCCAAGTGTGTCACAACCTGCAAAAGGTTGAGAACCATTGATTTAATGGGCTGTAAATGGGGTGTCAGTGAGAGAAATCTGTCTTGTTATCTTTGCACTGGTACTAACTCCGTTTTATGGTCTTGCCAGATCCACACAGAGAGTTAAACTTTGCAACAGTGTATGGGAGTTATGCAAGTCATGCAGAGTAGTCTGCATAACTCCAGTCAACTTCCTAACCCCCTCCTGAACAGCGTCTTCACCATGCTGCACCGATGGGAAGTGTGTTCCCAGCAATGCAGCACTATCCCACCTGAATGGATAATTTTACTAAACTAATTTTCAGATTGATTTAGGGGTCCTTAATTTACCACTAAATTAATCTGGAAAGATTGATTGCCACCATAAGCATAGATGTGGCCTTCATCAGGTAGCTTAGCCTTTCTGTTTCTGCATGTTAATGATAATACTTATTAGAGTTGGACAACATGTCCCGAGAAAACATTTAATCAAAATTTTAATTTTTGATTAAGGGGAGAAATGTGAAAATTACACAATTTTTGCTTTCCTGTTTTTTGTTCAGCCCTAACAGGTACCTACTTCCCACAGGGAGTTGCAACATTTGCAAAGGACTAGATGCATACTTAATTTCAAAAGAATGCACAGAAAGCTGTTCAGTGGCTCTGGTTTTTTGGCAATTGCATGTTGTAAAACTTTAAATGATGGCATCTGTGCACAAACCCTAGGACAAAGTTCCTCTGCTCCTGCAAGAGAGAGATTCCTCTCATATAAAATGATTATTCCTCAAAGAATCATGGCAACAGTGCCTCAGGCCAGTCTCTGATTCAGTGGCACAAATCATGGTGAACAGGAATCACTTACACCTCCAGAGAGAAGAGTTTGTAAACTGTTTGGCAGGCCCACCCCAAATTGTTAAGGAGGTCTCTGCTTGAACCAAGTAAGTGCTGCTCAGCTCAGTTTTCAATTATGCTCTCATCACAATTTACCACAGACAGTGTGTAATTTAGGCAATTACTTCTCTGATGTTCCCCCTTTAAAAAAAAAAAAAAATCACACAAAAAGACAGACAAAAACCTGAAAGTGAGCCAAGCTCACCTGGCCTGGCTGTTGTACTAAGCTGACATTGTGGGGAGAAAAAGGTATGTCTGACAAGGCTGTGAAGAAGATATTTAAAAGAGATGTGAATGCACGCTGACAACTAAATCAAGCAGAAGAGGAACATAATTGTTGTGGATGCATTCCTTTATTTGTTAATGCATATATACAATATCATAACAAGCGAATATTGTGTAAAGGGTGATAGGCAACACAGACTGTCATTCTGGGTAAAAGACCTGTGATAAAACGGCTTTACTACAACAATCGTCCAAGATGATTTATTTGTTGTTGTACTTACTTTTGTACTGACAATAAACTCCTGAGCTTGTGATGAAAGTAAATAAGCTGTAATAACACATACTGCTGTCAATATAATACAGGCCTTCTAAGAATGGAAACTAAACATTTTGGAGAGCTGTGCACAGGGATTGCATCTTATAAGTCTCTATAGGATCCTTTCACTATCTGGACAATTTCATGGGAAATGAACGGATAAATAGTTTTTGATAAAAACTGATTTTTCTTTTGCACTGATGTAATGATTTTAAACCACAGCAAGTTTATTCCCAACGCTCCTTGTTGCCTGCATCTAAGAGGTTAGTTTCAGAAATGATTCTAAAAATGGCTCCAGGTAGGCGTGCAACCTCCAATCAATCAATCTTGGGATTCTTCATTCACAGATACTTAAAAAAGGATAGAAAAGCAAAGCGCCAAGTGCTAAAATATTGTCATATCTAAGATCCATAAGAATACACAGACAAGACTGCTGTTTTGGTTTTTCCTAAGACATAAAAAGCTAAACTTAAAAGGTCTTTCAGAAGCAAAACATTTGGGGTGAAGTCATGGTTCCAATGAAGTCAATGAGCACTTTGCCAATGATTTCAAATGGACCATGATTTCACTGTTAATGATTTAAAGTGGCAAAGTGAATGTCAAAAGGGAGATTTATTTTACGTGGTGAAGTGTTCATGGGCTTATAAACTGAAGCCTCAGCCTACAGCATGTGTGGCTCAATTCCTTCATATGCCCCTGGGAGAAAAAAAAATAACTCCTCATACTTTGATTTCCTGGAAAATGTTACGCCCTCAGTTATACCAAAATCAATAGAAAATATTCTTAATTTACTTTGCTGTAACTGAGATCAGTGTTTCACCCAGATCAGCACTTTTCACCTGTAGATTGTCATGCAAATACAGTCCCTCTTGACAGTGATCAAGAGCCTGATTCTGATCTCACAAATACTGATGTAAATCAAGAGTGATCCACTGATATCAAAAACACATTGACTTCTATTGAAAAAGTGCTCAGTATCTTGGGCAGCCAAGCCTTGTACTTACAAATGGCCATGGGAGTGGAGGATATGTCCTTGTCAGCACCGTATCTGGGCAGATCCTCTTTCAAGAGTCTCAAGTATAATAATCCATGTCTTTACTGTTTGACTAATTTCAGCCACCATTGTTCTCTCTCAATATTTATAAATAATGAAATATGAAAAATAATCATCATACTTAGCACTGATATAGCATTTTCCATCAGTAGCTCTCAAAAGCAGTTTACAAAGGAGGTTGGTACCATTCTCCCCATTTTACTGATGGGAAAAGTAAGGCATTGTGAGACGACCTGCCTTGCCCAATGTCATCCAAGCTGCTAAACCACAACTGAAGCCAGCTCTCCTGAGTCTCAGTCCAGTGCGATAGCCACCAGGTAACACTGCTTCTATACCCATTATATTATTATCCTTCATAAGCAATTGTCAGAGCAAACTTGCATGTGTTAAGATAAAATATAAACCATCATATAATAGGAGGTACATTTGATTTTATTCTTTATCATTCATATTGCAGTAGCACCTGAAGTGTTTAGCATTAATCTCAGAATCATTTGCAGTACATGCTACAAAAATACTTAGAGACTGTCCCTGCCCCCAAACAATTTACAATCTGAATGGATTAGGCACAGAGGATCAGAAGGGAAACAAAGACTCAGAGAGGTGGAGAAACTTGCCCAAAATCATTCAGTACGGCCTGGAAGAGAACTTGGGTCTCCTGACTTATAGCCCAGTACTCTACCTCTACAGCCTCTTTCACAGATTTTGAAACTAAGAAGTTGAAAGGCACATCAATGAAAAATACTGAGATGTATCAACTAATCAGCAGACAACCAGTTTGCGGGTATAGTCAAAATCTGAAACCCTGACTATAGTATGCAAACTTAAAAGCTTTGAGCTAACCAATTTAGATGAAATACAGCACTTACACAACACCTTCAATGGAAAAGTAGAGTGAAGTCCTGCAAATTGCAGGAATTCACACTGCAAATGTGTTCAGCAGAACATCTGTGCAGTTCTATAGAAAGCCCTCAAAGTTCTGCAGTATCCTGTAAAGAACACCATAGGGATCCAACACTTCTTAGTCAATGATACATCACAAATTGCAAAAATACTGGCTTTCCACTGAAGCAAGGGCAAACGGTGATGGGAAGAAGGTGTGAACTTCAGTTCTGGGTTTAGCTGAAGATCAGACAACTGATACTGACATGCACTGAACAGTATTTTAAAAAAGAACCCTAATTTTATCCACAAAATGCCAGAGTCTACAAAAATCTCATGAGACGTACTGCACAAAAATAAAACAGTGGTAAAAGTAAGAAACAGGCATATATTTCTGTCCCTGAACTTGCAACCTCAAACATCCCTCCTTGAATGGCACTCTTCCTAATGTTCCTCATTAACAAATGAACCTTCACTGCTTAAATTGATTTTTAACTATTTAAAAAAAATCTATCAGAGAGAATTTGTCTACTCTGAAGATTTGCTCCATCTTACAGTCATCAGTGGCCAACTGTCTTACTGCTCCAATGTAAACTCTCTAGTGTAGACAGGAAAAGCTCTAAGTTCAGGACATCAGTGCAGTTACTCTAATTTTGCCTGTCTATACTAGGAATTTACATCAGTGGATAGTGACTGATGACTACAACCCTCAATGTACACATGGTCTTGAAATTCTGCCCTCACTGAAGTCAAAGAAAAAAAAAACCTCCCATTGATTTCAAACAGGGCCAGAATTTCACCCTTAATGTCTGAAGGAATAGTTCTCAATCTTTTTCATATTGTGACCCCACAGTACAACAGAAAAAGTGTTCAGGATTTCCCCTTCATCTAGCCAGTCAGGTGGTCATGACCCCTGAAACGTCGGCACTCACAACTCCTACCGCCAATCCTGGTTGAGAATCCATGATCTGAAGAAACAAGTTCACGTATATAATAGCAGCATTTAAATTGCACAGCACACTCTGATGAATATATAAGCCACAGAACCATCCTAACGCATCTTAAAGGAAAACTCAAATAACGTCAAAGATACTCTATAACGACCGCCAGAAATTGGTGTGAAAAGAAGAAAAATTCCAAAGAGAATTCCCCTTTGGAAAATGAAGGAAGGATATATGGCTTGAAGAAGGGAGTAAGGAAATGTGAGTTTTTGTGCCTGACCTTCTGCTTGCATTGAGTTAGCACAGAAATAACTGCATACAATTTCATACATGCTTCTCGGACTTCTTGCACAGACTTATGTGAATCAAGGTACTGTTAATAGAAAAGGATTGTTTTATGAACTGGTTTTTCTACTTAGATAACAAAGTCTTTGATACACAAACAGCCACTATGTTTAAACAGCACCTAGCACAATCGAGTCCTAATCGTCACTGGGACTTCCCGAGACAACTGTGAGATAAACAACATATTTTGGATTTATACACATCCAAAGCTCACTGAAGTCAATGGAAAGTCTCCTGCCCGCCGAACAATTCACAGTGAACAGGGATAGCATTCATCCCATTCTCTGTCTGTATGGCACTGCTAACAGAGTAGTCGAAGGCTGATTTACCACATGACACATTTTCCATATCTTCTCACCATTAAATATTAAAGGCATATTCTATTAGTGACAGACAAGAGCTGCCAACAAGCAAGCTCCTTAGGCCTTTTATATATTAAAAAAAATCAACAATGGCAATTGTCTCACCCAACAGCAAGATGCGTTTGTTTCACCACATAAATATTATCAGTTTAAATTAATGTAGATATTTATTTCGTTTCTTAACATGCAACAGAAGGCTCTTTTTCAAGGAGGCTAATAAGAGATTTCTCATATGTTTCTCAAAACTTGAAACACTCAAAGGAAAGCATTGGGGAAAGAGGTGCACTGAATCCGAATCCTCATTTATTCTTTACTATGAAGCCTGATTTTAAATGGCAGCATCTTGATCTAATATCACAAATCAGATAACACACACCACAGCTGCCTTAGGAATGTTCAAAACAGATCCCAGATCTGTCTTGTGGGGGTAAAATCCTCATTGACTTCGACAGAGAGAGCATTTTCACCCAAAATCCTTAACACAATGAACTGAAAACCCCATGAACAACTTCGGAAGATGAGAAAGTTTGGATCTGGTTTATCACTGTGGCCTATCTTCAATTTAAACGTTGCCTGGTTTGTGTTCCGTTAGAACTGGGGAAGCGGGTGGACACATTTCCCTACTGAGAATAAAACAGAGGAAAAGGCTAAGCAGTTGTAACCCACTGGTTGCACAGCTGGAGGTTTTTAAACCCCAAGTTATACAAAATTATTTGAAATTCTGTTGATACTTTTTGCATCATTCATAATTAGTGAAAACTTAAAAGTTGTTGCTAATCAGAAATTGGATTGTCCTTTTAAAAAGAAAAAAAGAAGCTTAAGTCACCAGGATTTACCTTTGGAAGCTTACAGACCTAGCTGTAGCTAACTCAATAATTACATTGTACTGCCATCAACAATTCAATATTTTTTTCTCGCCTGAGGGTTACAACACATTTGCACCATAGGGAAGCTTTTTCTCCTTACATCTCAAAACTCTACCACAAACTCTTCCTTTATTCATAACAGCCAGATCTCCAGCTGAGATAGGCACTTTCCTATTGCACTAGATGACAGTTCTCTGTGTTCTTTCCAAGCTCAGGGGGTTTAATAAACATATCTGGCAATCTTTCGATAGCTGGAGGGCTTGGGACGACACTGTGTGCAAACAATATGTTCTCACTGCTAGGGAAACAAGTTTATTCAATTATTCAATTAATAGATTATAGCCAAGATACTTGTTATCCAACAATGCAAAATAGGAAAAAAACCCTCAAAAAATTAGGGTAGGTCCCAGGATTAGCACAGCAAGTTGGGCAAAGGAAGGAAACACACTAGTTGATGGAACTTTATCGGTAAAGATAAGGGCAGTCCGGTGGTTTGAGTTTTAATAGCAGCACTGATGCTGGCTTCTCTTGCTGCTTTGAGCAAAGTTATTTTACATATCCCAGTTTTGCCATCTGTAAAATGGGAATAATACTTTATCACTGGAAGCAATTCTTCCCCAGGTGTCAACTCCATACTCTCAGTGGAATTTCACCAGCAAAGAATTTGGTCCAAAATTTTATAAGAGTTTAAAAGTGCTACGGTCAACTTCTGCCTTGCTTTAAACCCTGTTTAATCTAACTGATTTTCTTTTTTAAAAAATAACTATTTAAATGGGCGGGATTTAAGTCAAGGCAGACACTGAACCTCTGTATTCTTCTTGATAAGCATCTTGGACAAAATTACATAGAGCTAGGAAGGGGAGAAACTTGGACTCTCTGTGCTGAAAATGCACTCATGTAATTAAACTGATTGGTCTGCAGGACACCAAAATCTTTTCTACTCTGAAATCTACCCAAATTGGAGTTTGCCCTAGATGAGTTTACCACAAGGGCAAAATATGGGTTAGCATCATAACCATGACAGAGAAATTTGCCTGAAGGATGGTTCGTGGTAAAGACACTCCATAGGGAGAGAAGCCACAGGAGTTCTTTTCATGTCTCTGCCACAGATTTAGGTAAATCCACTAATCTCTCTAGCACAAATCCTCAAAGGCTCTCAGTGGGAGTTAGGTGCTTAAAAACCTTAGAGGAGCTGAACCTCAGTTCCCCATCCGCAAAATGGAGAGAATACAAGTTCCTTTATCTGGCTTGTCTATTTTCATTGCAAGCTCTTCAGGGCAGGGATCATCCTCTGATGTGCCTGTGCAAAGTGTCTAACATGGAGAATGGTGGCAGGACCAGCTATGGATGAGACCTCTAAACGGTTCTGCAACACTGCTGATAGAGTAGACAGAGATGTTGATCAGCATTTCTTGTACCCCTGGGAGTATGCAGAAATCATTTAGAAAAGCAGTTCCTAAACTCTAACATGTTGGGCATCACCAGCTTGAAATGCCACGCCTAAAGTACCACCACCAATTTTTACAAACAGACTATGCATGGAAGCTGCCTTGAAACCTAAAGCTTGTTACAACACATTGTATCAATAGCATAGCTATGTATATAAAAAACTGTAGACTTGCAAAATCTCAATAAATGTATTATAAACTTACCTCATCTGAGCTAGCAGAACAAAATGATTTTTTAGAAGAATTCTCCAGTCTTAAGGTATGTCTTCATGACTGTCACAAATTTGCTGCCATCAGATTGATTCTTCAGAACTGATTGAGCAGAAGCAGTGACCCACTCAATCAATCTGGGAATCAGCTTAATAAATCCACTTCTGAAAAAAAAAGTAACACTCTGTCAACAGGAGGCATTTCCTGCTGCTGCCATATTATGCGGATACCGCGCTCATTAGAATTTAGGAAGTCGACAGGAGATGCACCAGTTATATAGAGCTTGCGCATCTCCAGTCAACTGCTGCTGAATTTTGCAGTAAGTGTAGACCAGGCCTTAACTAGTTGGTGGATGTGGATCATTGGGAGATGGCCTGCCTACCACCAGCTGTATGTTACCACAGTTTGGGAATCACTACTAGATCGACACTAGATATTTGCTAGTTTTAGAACAGACTACATAAAAAGCACTAGTGAAGTCAGTACACACTAAAGTCCCATATAGACAATGGGCTGGTCTTCACTGATGGCAGCAAATTCACTGCTGTTATTTTGAACTTCCTGGTGAACTGACCAGGACCGTGATGACCTGCTCAGCCAATCTGGAAGTTGATCTCTAAACAACGCTGCGGCTACTGAGTTGGTATGAAGCCGAAGAAAGGCCCCTCCCTGCGACTCAGCACAGTGGACGCATGGGCAGTAGGGAGGTCAAAATGCAGATTTGTAAGTTATTTTAAGTAACTTGCACATCTCCATTCAACTGTCACCAAAAAGGGCATACAGTGTAGACCCCCTCAATGACTCATTTACAGGGCCGGGCGACCATATAGGCGAAAAAGGTGTCAGGGATTAAGGGGTGCCAAATTAAATGGAAGTGAATTTTTTACATATTTTAAAAAATATATTAATATGTTAGCTCTTATAAATGAAAGTATCACACTCTGACAAGAGCACAGAATTCATTGTTCACCTAGGCTACCAAAAAGCCTTGGGCTGGCCCTGTTCATTTATACTGCTCTTGACATACACTGAAATGTAAGTACAATATTTCCATTACAATCAGGGGCAAAGCCAGCCCGTTTCCTGGCCAGGCCCCTGAAAGTGCAGAGTGGGCCCGGCCAAGGGCAGCTTCTGGTCATACGACGAGAAAGGCCCTGGCCCACCAAGGCACACCCGTGACTACGCCCCTGATTCCAATTGACTTATTTTGTAGTTCTACTGTAAAAATGAGAAAGTAACTAATTGTTCAGTACCATTGTCCCGTGATGTTTTTGTATTTTTATGACTGACTTTATAAGAAAGAAGATTTACATGAGGTGAAATCTGAGGCACAGAAGACAAATCAGACGCCTGATAGGGGGACAGTAGTCTGGAGAGATCCAAAGTCACTGCTGTAGACTGTCAGACCCTAGCAGAGGTGCTATAAAAAGTAGAAAGAACCAGTGCTATGGAACAAATTCAAAGCTACTGTGGGTGAATGAATTTATCTCCAGAGACTTTCTAGCTGTAAGAGGTGGACAAGAAAATCAAAAATTAAGGCAAACAGGAGCTGTACTCAGAGGATTTTAGGGAATAATTTGACCAACAGTGTGCACAGTCGGTATCTTTTAGCTACAGCAGTTTCTTCTCCAAATGAACTTCTATTGCACTGGAGATTATTTTAACAGAAGGAAATGTAACTAGATTACAGCTTTATAAGCCATTTATGCCTCTGGGTATTTTAAAAGGGCATATCTAGGTATTTGCTCTTAGAAGCACTGCATAGGCAGATTTTAATTAGGGAACGCTGCAGCATATTGTTATGCGCCCTTCTGCCTCCTGTGGATGGGAGAGAGAACTTATCTCAGCATTTCCTACTAAATGCCTCTTGCATAACCTGTACAGATACCCAGAGGACATAATGTAGTCTTTTCAAGAAAAACTCTCTAGTAACAATGGGAAAACATCCTGCGAATAAGCAGAAAAGGATGCCATTAATGCATTTTCTACCCTCCTTTTGCCTTGGGGTGGAGGTTTTGAATTCATGTCCTGAATATATAAAAAACAAGCTTCTCAAACTCGAGGCTACAACATTATATATTCTGGAGGGGAGCGAGAAGTTTTTTTTTGGGGGGGGGGGGGAACAGTGTGCCTATTCAGAACTGGACAGCTAGAGAATGGCAGATGCTAGCCAAGTACCCAGCTCTGAAGGCAGCACTGGATGGTATGGAAAAGCATTGCTTTCAGAGTTGGATGCACAGCCAGCGGCTGCTGCTCTACACATGGTCTTCAGAGCTGAGCACCCAGTGAGAGGCAGACATCCCCAGGTGCCTGCGGGGTGATGGAGGAGGCATAAAACTACTACACCTACAAAGAAAGCAGTCTGATCAAATACTTTTGAGAACCAACGAACAAGGAGTCCTATGGCACTTAAAGACTAAACAACATATTTGCTGCATGAGCTTTTGTGGGAAAGAATCCCACTTCAACAAATGCTTTGAAGATGGAGGAATTTACAGAATGGGAGGAAATAAATGTAGGGAAGTGTAAGTCATGGGAACAGGTCACAGAAGTGCTGGGCTAGCTGATCAGCTCACAGCACTGGAGGGCCGCACTGGAAGCTGCACTACACTCCAGTCGGCCCCACAGGGCCCAGCGAAGCGTGGGGCTCAGGGCTGCCATCCTGGCTGCCCCCCTCTAAGGATGGCCCTGTCAACAACATCCCCAGAGGAGACAACTTTTTTTTTTTTTTTTTAGGGTTCTTTCTCAAAAAAACCCAACACTGTTAAATCATGGAACAAAGTTTGAGCTATAAACTGGCCTGACAAGAGAGACTGAATCTACCACCAGTGTTCTCAAGGCATTCAATTCTGACCATTATTATTTGTGTACCGTAACAGACAGATGTCCTGTTTGGGGCTTCACCCTGTAATGCCATAAAAAGAGAGTCTGTTCTGAGGAGCTTATTATTTAAATGGCAAAACAGATTAAAAAGTGGAAGAAAAGTAGTATTACTGTATCTCCTTTTCAAGATGGGGAACAGAGAGATTAAGTGATGTACCCAAGGTCAAACTCCTGTCTCCCTGTCTAGTGCCTTAAATCACAAACTGTCCTTTCTTCTCCAAACAATATCCACCCACAAAGTTAGGATCCAAATTCAAATTTTAAGGGATGTATGGATGCAGGTTTTTGATTCAGACCCATTGTCAGTTTTACTTTTCATTGAACAGCAGAGTTGACCTGCTGGGATAGGAACCTGTGCTTGAGGTGAGTCTTAGTGATTCCAAGCTGAGGTTTTCCCCATTAAGCAGTCCCCTTACTATAGATGAGGAAGAACTCCAAAATGAACATACACATTGTTTCAGTCCCTGTTGACCCTCACACAGACCACAAGTCACTCATGTATATGTGCCAACATTCACATCCACAAAATTATCTGCAGACCACAAACCAAGGCAAGGACCATTCCTGGTTCTAGTTACTGGTAGAGTAACGGAAAGAAAGCAAGCAAGCTTTGAGACTCAACTAAGTCAATCCATTGATCGCTCTTGTGTTTATAACGTGAAAGCCTTTTCTTCTGTAGCAGTAAAATCCTATGTCCAATGCATGGCCTACGTAACTAGTGGAGGCTCTCTGAAGGTGCTGGAGGTAGCCAGAATGATGACTTCTCTCAGGTTGTGGGGAAAATTCAGAGATGCGTTACAGGCCCTGGTCTCCCACAGCCCCCATTGGGTAGGCAAAGTGCCCCATGTCATCATAGATCCAGTGTACACAAACTTGATCCTGATGGGACCTATCTCTGCTCTTAATCTTCCCTTCATTGCGATTTGGGGCAATGAGCCCCAACAGAGCTGTGTTCCAGGATGGATGCATAAGTCGTGCAAATCCCTTGTACACTGTCTCCCAACAAAGCCACACTTGTTTCACATCAGTCAAACCCCTCTTTGCCTTTATGAAAGGGCATGGACAGGGTCAGCTCTATATGTTCCATCCTACACACACTAATTTCTATCACTCAGAGTCCTCACTCAAGCAAAACTCCTATTGATTTTAATGATTACTTTCAATGGGATCTTTGCCTCAGTAAGAACTGGCTCATAGTAATTAGCACAGCTGAGTCAATAATTAGAAATGAATAATTTATTCACCTAATTTAGCCCCTTTTTGCTTCACAGAATATTCATGAGCTGACTGTGGTTTCCTCAAATTTATTCATTAGTCACACGTGTTCAGCAAATATCTTTGAATTGCCCCATCACCCTCACTTTCTGGTCTGATCCTGAATACTTGAAAGTTGAACTGTTGTGTTTGGTTATGAGTGGACTGAGAGGTCACAGGACATCTTTGATGATTCTTGAATGGATAAGCCCACAAACACTTCTAGCACAAATAATTATGCATGCAAATTTCAAATTCAGTTTCTAAGACTTTCAAAGTCACATGCACCTTTTGCAAACACTTTTGCCAATAAAACTCAGTTGCCCAAATCTTTGCATGATGGAAAAACAAACACAGAACAAAGATAGCGAAAGTGCAGAATTTTAAAATTTGAAAAGAACATTTACAGATTTTTTTCCATTATTGATTCAGCTGCAGTGACAACCATGTGGAAACCACAGGAAATTGGGTTTCCCCTGAATCTATAACATTTCTCATTAGAGCTACATCCTTTATCTACCCTTATGGGAAAGCCCCATAAAATTAATAAGGATGGAACTAATAGGGCTTATTTAGAAATCAAACAGTTTTAAAAATTACTCTGAATCCTACAGAATTTAGCAGGCAATTAAATTCTTGCTACAGAATTCTGTTGGCTATTGTCCAAATTCTAAAAAAAGAAAAAAAAAAAAGTTGGGGGCCACAATTCTGATTCAAAATCTACAAAGTTTTTCCATAAATTTATATTTTAAAAAAATCTAAACACCATCTGATGAAAACTAACTTTCATTTCAGCTTTCTGTGAGCAATTGGCTTAATAGAACATATGCCATCTAAATAAAAGGCAAGGCCAACAATTGTACGAACCATTTTTACTGCACAGACTTCCACACGTATCCCGGAGTAGTCCTATTGACATGAAAGAGACAGCGTGGACAGTTAAAAACATGTATAAGTCTCTGCAGGATTGAGGAGCAAGTTTCTCCTGCAATGTGAGGGAACAGCATCCACAGATTTCCTACAGGATTTCAAAATATTGAGAAACTATATCCAAGCCCTTGAATTTCTGGAAAAGAACCTAATCCTGATCCCACTGAAGTCAATAGTAAAACTAACTTGAAGAGTGCAGGATAAAGCCAGGAAAGTTGTAGCAAGCATTTTTAGATGTAAGCTGAATAAAACCATATAATAGAAAATAGAAAGGCAAAAACTCCCAAAATACAGCCCATATCACATAATACCATGTTGTGATTAAAAAAAAAAGAGAGAGAGAAGACTGTGCTGAAGTTCTACAGCTTAAAACAAAAGTCTCCTCTGTAGCAATACTTGATAGGTATTGTTTTTTATATTTAAAAATGAGATGCTCATGAGTTTGATTCTTTAAATTTTGTTCTTTTTTTAAACACTGGAAAAGATAATGTTTTTAGGAAAATAAACAACAACAAAACAACTATATTTTGTGAGGAATGGGAAATAGCAACTCATTCAGCTGAATGGACCAAATCCTGAATTCCTTGTTTATATCTGTTCTGCCTGACCTCAGACAAAAATTCAACCTAATGAGTGTTTTGCCTGAGGAAGACTTTGGGATTCAAATCAACATTAATATTAGAAAATAACTGACACCAGTCACAGCTGTTAAGCCCCAATGCAACAGGATTGGCTAGCAGGGTGCTAAGATTTTGTGATCAAACAATTTAAGTGGTTAAATATTTCTAAACAGTGCACTGAACTAAATTCCATCCTTAATTACAACTGTACAACCTCAGTGAAATCAACAGAGTTGCACATTTGCAAATGAGAAAAGAGTTTGTTCCAGGCCTGAAAGAAAAAGGAATAATTATGAAGAAAGTCATAGAAGTTTCATTCTAGAGAAAATTATTGTGCTTTTCTCTTTGCAGTTCCATGTCTCATAACTAACATCTGGTGAAAATTAAGAAGCAGTTTTTCCCCCCTTCCCCCTCATCCTCCAACCAAATAACCCTCTAACACAAAACCCTGCATATATATCTGATGTATTTTATACATATTCATCCTCATAACTTGACAGATGGGAGGAATCTTGCAGTCATTTCTAAAAGCAGACAAAAGGCCGTTGGTTCTGCTCCACATGATGATTTGTGAAGACAGAATATCACCCGCTTCCGTTGATGATTATATAGTTCTATCCATCTGTCTGCCACTGGAGGTTGTGAGAGTGAGATACAGCTCACACCGTCTTCATAAACAAAAGTAGACTGTGCTGTCAGTAGTCAGACACGCCAACTAATTGGAGCTGTCGACAGACACAATATTCTGTGTCAACAGCTCTGGTAACAGTTTGAAACAGCAATGATATGTTGGGTGATGGTGAGGATGACACATATGTCTCTAATAGCATGCTAGAAATCTGACATAACCAGAAAAGAATTACTAAAATGTGATTCCCAGCCTCTAGTTTTGCTGTTAAGACTTAGCAGTCTAGAGAGGGAGGGGAAAAAATTGTATGTGCATGTTGTACTTGTACACATCTCCCTCTGTATCATTTCCCATGCTGACAGCTTAATTTGATACTCATAATGTTTAACTGTAAAATTAAGCATGCCACCAAATTTTCGGCAAGCCACCACATTGTAAATGGGTTTTGAAAGTTACTAAATAAGAAAAAACATTTGACTGAATTGGAACCCAGATGAAGTAGGTCACATAGAACCAGCTCTTTCTTTACATTGTTTCATGATGTCTAAAATGCTGAAAGAACATTTTGTGGACTCATGTCTATAAAATAAATCAGGTCCTTATCCTGCAAAAACTGTGACCAGGTTTATCTTTAAAGTTAAGCACAATGTATAAATCTGCAGCATCTAGGACTTACATTATATACTGTTATAGACAGCAAGTAATTTTACTGTGATCACTTGTATATGGTATGAAAAAAAAAGGGGTCCCTTTTAGAAACAAGGCTAAAATACTGGTAAATTCAATATCTGAAAGGAGGCGAAAAACTGTCAATTTCTTTGCTGTGATTACCCATCTGTCTAACCACCCAAACGTGTATATTTGTCAATATTTAATTCACAGTTTTAAGATGTGCTAATTAATTGTAAATACTAGCCTATTTTTCAGTGATATAACACTTTTTATCCCAATGGATTTCTGAAAGATATTACAGGCAACATAGTACCAGTACCACTATAAAAAGGCAGCTATCTCTGGGGAGTGGAGGGCACCAACCAACCAAAACATGATGCACTGCAATAGCTTCTTTAGTGTCTGATGGAAAAGATCCAAGACACATTAAACTCCATTAATCTGTCTTACATGAATGGAGGACTGAGTTGACAATGTCAGGATTTGAACAAGTAAATTTCCAGAAGTCTCATCATTCCAAATTCAAGATCAAATCCTGCAACGTTCCCATCCCACCCCCAACCCTGGGGGAGTTTTGAAAGGCCAAAAACACGCCAGAAACACATGATCTGGTATTCCGTCACCCAGCACCTTAACCATAGTAGAGTACTTGCAAAGTGGGTATAAAATGCTACTGTTCTGATCTAGCAGCATTAAGTTCCTTGGGGGTCGGGACCATCTTGATTTGGCTCTGTGTTTCTATAGAGCCCAACCCAATGGGGTAGTGTCTCCATTCTTGGGCTCCCAGTTTCTAACACAATACAAACCATAAATAATAATTTTTGTCAAAGGACAGTCAATGAAACAAAAATCTACCCACAAGACTGCAGGTTGGGAACGGGCTGCTTTAGTTATCTGCATCACAACAGAGCATGTTTGTGTGTGTGGAGGGGGAAAACCACTGCCTGAAAGGTAATGGGAGTGTGTGGAGCATGGATCCATTCCATAATACTTTAGATAACCCAGTCAATTCTATCATTACCACATTAGTACAGTAATAATAATTATGACTTTATGCCTACACAATGCCCATGGCAATGTAGAGCCAGGTCCACAACTGTTTTTGCTTCATGGTGGGGGAGAGAAGGAATGCAAAACAGAAAAACTATGGAGGGGCTCTGATGTGCCTCCGCTCCCTGAGCTGGGAAACTTCTGGGAGCAGGGGCATGGCCATTGGGTTAGTGAATCAAGATCTGAAGGCTAGGGCACATGACTTATGAAAAGAGACAAAGAATTTAGGAACTTAGCTTATTTAGTCAGCAGAAGAGAAGACTGCATGGGATTTAATAACTACCTTCAACTACCTGAAGGGTGCTCCAAAGAGGAGGGAGGTAGGCTATTCTCCGTAGTGACACAGGACAGAGCAAGGAGCAATGGTTTCAAGTTGCAGTTGGGGAGGTCTAAGTTGGATGTTAGGAAAACTCTCTCACAAGGAGGGTGATGAAGCATGGAATGGGAGGTGGTAGAATTTCTATCTTTGGGAAATGTTAAAGACCCAGACAGATAAAACCCTGCTGGGATGATCTAGTGGGAGTGGTCCTGCTTGTAGCAGAGGGTTGGACTAGATGACCTCATGAGGTCCCTTCCAGCCCTATTACTCTATTCTATGAAGATCAAAACCTGGGGAGGAAAGCTGCCTGTAAAGCTAAAACCCAGCTCCTCCTATTCCACAAGCACAACAGTCTTCTGTGAGAATGTCCCACCTACCTCCTTGGGAACACGCAACGGGAAAACAGAGATAAACATACTACAACTTACCAACAGGGAACTGTATCAAAGCAATAGCAAATTACAAAATGGCCACCTAAGGGCTGCAGCAGCTGCTCTCTACCAAATTTAAAGGAGCAGGCCACAGAAAAGCATACTGGGAAAAGAGGTCCTATAAATGAGGAAACCTGCTTGTAGAATTAGTCAAGAACAGGTAATCTCTGCAGCAAATACTTCCAGGTAAGAGGCTATTTCTTCATACAAACATTAGATTGCATCTCCTGCTTGACCATCAATTGCTACCAGCTGTAGAGAGCCTATGACGCACACTGCTGGGCAGTTCTGGTTTCATCCAGTAGAGGGTACGTGAGTCAGTTTATTGCAATACTTCATGGCTTTCAGTGAGAGCTGTTTGCACATTCATGGCTCTGTTTTACGTCAACATTTCTTCTTAACAACCCAAAGTGACTGTATCCAAATAATAATAATAAAAGCCTTAATAAGGAAATGAGCCAAAGCACCACAGTTGCCACGAGGCTAAACCAATCTGTCAAAATAGTTCCAAGATGGAAAAAAAAAATGAAGAAACAAACAAACAAAAAAACCCAACACAAACTCAGGCAATATTAATTTCTCAATATAGCCAAGAAGCAAGTTACTAAGCACAATGAGAAATGTGTATAAGGAGTATGACAGACATTTACTCTGACTGTGACTTTTAGCAGCTAGATGGTTTGCATGATATACAAATTAAGCATCATTCCAGAAAGGAAGAATGAATGCTTTAGTGCTTGCAGGACAAACACCAACTGGTGTGGGAAAAGAGCCAGCAAAAAGACATACTGTACAGAAGAGAGCAAGTGATCAGGATGAGGAATGCGTGGAAGAAATATTGCCATCAATCCAGAAGGTACAGACCAATTCCAAAGTCTAGTGTACCGATTCCAAACCTCAGCAGAGAATGTATTACAGCAACATTCATGGGTCAACCCATAACACTTACATCACCCGTCCTCTTGCATTACACTTGTGTATGCCTACTGTTTGGCTCAGAGTCATTACTAGTTATCAGGATAAATCCATTAGCTGCCGTGTTCAGAACATGATGGAAAAACAGGTCTAAAACTCATGGTTATAAAACTAGGTCAGAGTGTTTTAGAAAATGTCAGGCTACTTACAGTAATGGTCCAAACATTCATTTCACTGTGGCCTGGATCATGGCCTGTTTATGACAGGGACACAATAACATTTCTGGCCCTGACCCTGCAGTGGGTGCTGTGATAAGACTCTTACCTCTCCCTGAAGTTGATGGAACTCCAAAAGGTTTCAGTCATATGGATCCCTTAGCTGATGACTACAGAGCAATGATTCCCAACCTGCGGTCCGTGGACCACTGGTGGTCTACGAGGGTACTGCAGGTGGTCTGAGAGAGGAAAAGAGAGATAATTACTGCAGGTAAATGTACTGTAACAAGTGCAATATGTTTGTGAATGAACACAAATTATTAGAAATAGCTGTGTTTTTAACACCCCTTGATATACAAGTTTAACTCCTGTCAGCTACCGGCTATGTTAAAAATGTTTAAAATGGCTTGTTTATGTGATGATCCACAAAAGCTTTTGCTGACGATGTAGCGGTCTGCATAAAGGAAAAGGTTGGGAACCTCTGCTGTGGAGCGTTACAGTACCTTTTAAATAAAAGTGAATTTAGAGCAGTAGCAGCAGCTGGTGTGTGCTAATTCATAGTTACGTGTATTACCAAAACAAACACTTGGAGCATTTGATCACAG
This sequence comes from Podocnemis expansa, assembly GCA_007922195.1. Lineage (NCBI taxonomy): Eukaryota > Metazoa > Chordata > Testudines > Podocnemididae > Podocnemis > Podocnemis expansa. The sequence continues at coordinate 7,164,415 of ML682074.1, read as the reverse complement.
TTTCACTATTGAAACTTTTGCTGCCTTTTAAAGCTGTTGAGGTTGGCTGCCCTGTAATACATTGGTATTTAATAATTATTCTAGCTGTCCCCAAAGTCTTTTCACCGTACCTTGTGTGGCACAATACAGACTGTATGGGTTCTCCTGGCACAAATTGTTGAACAATTACTGATGAGAGAAAGGTCATAATAATAGGTTACAGAAGCCTTTGCAGCCTGCCTTTACTTCAGGGCCATTTATACAGAACCATTTCATCCCATTGTTATAATGATGAGAAGGAAGTAGTTTAAGGTAGTTAAAGACAAGCAAACAAAAGGCAGGAGAGCAGAGCTGTATAACTTCTACTTTCACTTCCTGCCTACTCCATTACCTGTGGCATTATGGGAGAAACAACATGATTGGAATGACCTAAAGGTTAGAAGGGTGGGCAAGGTTTACCTAGTGGAAAGCGACGTGAGCACTATTGGCTAAACTGTTTTGAAAGCTAAAAGCGATGCCATTTAACAAAAATACTAAGCTGTCATTGAAAAACGTGCATTACATAGAAATACTATTTCTTCACAGGCTCTCACATCTCTATTTTCCCCTTAAATGCTTCTCCATTTTCCCCCACAAGTTTTTAAAGGGACATAAAGACAAAATCTCTCTCTGAAAACTTGAAAGAGCACGGGACAGATTTTGATTTCAGTTTAACTTGCGTAGCTCAAGAGAAACTCTGTTGACTTCAAATGAATTACTCCAGATTTACATCAGGGAAAATGAATTTGGAGTCTGACCTGATCTACTTACAGATGGGCAAACTTCTTCAACACCTGGATTTTTTCCAGTTGCTATGGAATACACCTTTAATTTTGCAACAAACGTCTGAGCTAGCAGGTTTTGTCAGCCCCTGTGATCTTGAGAGTGGACGCCAAAATCTGGGGAAATTTCAAGTCCAGTAGCACCACAAGCATCTAGGTTACTGAAAAATGCCCTCAGGGAGGGAAAATCCAGGAAGTGTCCAGACTACAGCAACCTTGAATACAGTCATGTAACAAGAAACCACTGCTGGAACTGTTTGAGATGGAGTTTGGGCACCTTCTGCAACAGGGTGAATTCCACTAAGCACTGTTAAAAAAAGAGAAGCTGGAAGTTTTAAAAGAATAAAATAAAGAAGGTAGCAAAACAGTGATACAGCCTAACTTTTCCTGCTGCAAGTTAACACAAACTGGATTGTTACAGACCACCTTTTATAGAAGTCTGAGGCAAGTGTATCAGGGAGACAACCATCTTGTAGCTATAGCGCACAAGTGGCAATCTGGAGATCTGAGTCTGAACCGCTTTTTGTCAAAGAGGCCTGTGTCTTCCATCTTGGAGAAGGTTACATAAAAAATCTATGTCTTACTATTCCTGATTTGTTAAATGAAGATTATAAGGCCTGGTTGCACTACAGGACTAAGTTGATGGGAAATATGCAATCTGCATGCCACAGAATGCATATCTCCCGTCAACATAGTTGCTTCGATTCATTGTGCTGTCTTCATTTGGCTGCATCAACAGCAATGCTCTCCCATCAATGCAGAGTTACTCCACTTGGAGTTGGGGAGTTACCACATCGATGGGAGAGCACTTTCAGGATCAACTGCTCGATTGATCCTGCTGCATTGATCTGTGGGGATCAATGCTGAATTTTCAGAGTAGACGTGACCTGTGATACAGGATTTGATTGACTAGAGAAGTTCTCCACATGGAGATGTGTCTCCTTTGGATGGGGACAGTGTTTACCTCTCCCACCTCAGAACAAGCTATGGTGGACCATCAGCAAAACCCACACATTCACACTGCTTCACATCTCTGGCTTCCCCCTCTCACTTGTGGTATGGCTGCCTTGGAGCCACACTTCCACAGCTTCCATGTACAGCATCTGCTGTAGGGGTATCCCTTAAAGCGTAACCCCACTTGCAAGGCTATACAGCATGGCGCTGAACCCCGCTATAGTCTAAGGCAGTGGTACGTGGGAGACCAGGAGGTGGAGACATGGGGTGAGTGAATCAAAGGCGTGACAAATGAATGACCAGTGAATATATGAAACACTCAAACCTCATGTGAAATAGTGCAAATGGTTGCTGCTGCTGTTGCAGCCCTGGTTTGTACAAGGGAGAATTCTAAGTCTTCGTTTACTCAGGCTTTGTACATGGGGAAAGGAAATTCACCATATACTTATTTTAATTGACTGAACAAAACTTAATGGATCTGTCCATTAATAAATCAATTATTGCTTGCAACAGCTATAGAGGAATCTGCATTATCTGTTTGCTACCTTAATTTTTTTAAGGCTGATGAAGGGGGTTATTTAAAAAACTGCACCAACATTATCAAGCATTTTCAAGGCATGGTAGTTTATAGTCCAGATTGTTGTGCTAAGCTCTGTTCTACCCTCACTCCAGGAATCTAGCCAGACAAACTTGTGCTCCATTCGCCAGTTGCTGAAATAATCGTCTTGGCTTTTGTTTCATCGTGACTTGATTACTATAATTATGTGCCTGCTAGACTTCCAGCCTCTGCTCCCTGATTGTGGCGAGAACAGAATTCAACTTGGAGCATACATACTGCACCTAAGTCTTTCCATCACATTACCCCCATATCCCCATATTAAGAGAGCTCCATTGGTTCCCAATACAGCAGCGGCCTGATTTTTCAGATCTTGCTACTAATTTACAAAGTTTTACATTGGAAGCCTTAGATAAATCTTTCGCTGCTCTGCATCTGAAGGGTCTTGGGGATGTTCTTATGTATGCTTTTGTCTATGCTTTTGTGATTTAAGACTCTGCACTTGTTAAGCCTTACTCACATGAATAGTTACACCAACTTCAATGGACAACTTGTGAGAGTAAGGCGTACTCACATGAGTAAATATTTTCAGGCTCAGAACTTAAGTGAGATGGAGAACTTTACTATTATTCACTTCTTGAAAAGCACTTGCAAGAAACAAGAGAAGACATTGTATTTATCCATAGTTGTTATTATACGGTCACCATGTCTGTTTCTTAAGCCTTCTTTGTTCTTTTGTGTATGCACTCAACACACAAAAGTGAAACACCATATTTTCCTTGGTGGATTTTCACATGTAAAAATAGAAAGAGTTTATTTTTTTCCCTCCTGGAAGAATTTGTAGAGAGATGAAAATTTGTAGAGACAAAAATGGTGAAATATTAACTTGAAACTAAATGTGAATTTTTATCATTTCTATTACCAGCAAGCCTCTCTCAGAAGTCAAAGTGCTCGTTACTGTACACACATGTAACAACAAGCCCCAAAAGAGGCTAAAAACCACAGTCTAATACAAATGAAAACAAATATTACCATTTTTATAAAAAAAAAAAAACACCAAACATTTGTTGTTCATTTCTGAGCTGAACAGGGCAGTCAGGAAAAACATTTAGGTATGAGATTTTTGTGATCTACAGCCTACAGTGTCTCATTTGCATTTCCTTGGCAAAAGGAGGGGTAAAGACAAAGCCACACTGATCTGTAGCATTCCCTGTTAAGAAGTTGCCATCACTAGAAATACTGGGGACGTTGGGACATGTGAATTGGCTACTCTAAATGCCCCAGCTTTTTTCAAATTAACTAAAAATCTTTTCCTCTTGAACGCAATGAATGGGTCATTAAAATTGGAGGTTTTGGGAGATTCTCAGGGGTAGTCTCTCTTCCAGTGCATTGGTCGTTCAATCCTGCTGAAGTCACAGAGGAGTTCAGAGCACTTACCATGCATGTCACAGGATTGTTTAGAACTTTATGGGTCAAGATCTCAAAGCTGCTCTGGCATTTCTTGCACCTTCAAACTTGTCACTGAATTTCATGCAAGTTTGAGTACCCAAGTCAACCAGGATCAGGACCTACCATAGACATTTTTGAACTGGTGTAGCTACACCAATATAAACAAACCTTTAGTGCAGATGTGCTGCAACAATGAAAAAAATGAATTGTAATGGTATGGTTGACACTGTTTTCAATTTAGGGGTATGCACCAATGCAGATGAATTGGTTTAGTTATTCTGTTGAGAAAAAAAAAAAAAGCTTGTGTAGACATGGGCTAAGAGAAGGCATTGGAGGGAAATGGGAGAGAAAAGAAAAATACAGATTCCTTTTTATTTGTCTCATTCTCCATAGAGAGCATTAGCAACAATTTTGCTTTCAAAAGAGCATGAGGGAAGAAGGGAGCAACACCCTGATTGTGGAGAGGGTCACAGAATGTGATACTGACCCAAAGCCAGGCATATCTGACCTCAAAGTAGAGCTCAAGCTGGCATACTAGCAGCACCAATCGATACAAGTTCTGGGCATGTAACAGAGAAGAAATATTTGCATGCCTCTACTTGGGCGTGGAAAAAAAATCACATGGATACATAAAAAGGAGCACTGGTTTGATCCATCGTATAGTCATCTGTGCACCTGTAGAAGCTCTGTCACAAACTGCTTACTTTTCTTAAGGTTAGTCAACCTGAGGTGAAGATGTGTGGGCATGGGGAGATCATCAAGGGGTAATTCCACATGTTTCCACAAGCATTGAGTCCAAGCCATACCATTCTAACTGTGTTTTGAACTCGTGCACATTTGGCTAGGGGTTGTCTTTGGTCCAGGTGCATCTGTTTTCTGTAATTCTCCTCCCTCCCCCCTCGTTTAAAACTCCTTTCTCAACTTTAACTGAAATCATAAACCTGGAAATCTTTTTGAGGGTTGAAAGGGCAAAGAAAACTTGCTCCCAGGCCTTTTCCCCTCAAGTTCTCACAGCCTAGTCATAAACTTCTTTCCTTAACCTTTAAGAAATCCTGACATGCTACTGTCTTGTGTCAATTTTCATGGGTCATCATGAAAACAAGATGGGTGGCATGAAATTAAAAGAGTTTTTGTTAAACTTTCAGCCTTTGAAATCCTTTAGGTCTAAGAGATGACAACCTTTTTCGCTTCCCCAACTTACCCTTTTGATCTACAGTAAATTGTTGCCCTGATAGCGCTCTCCCTTAATCCTATCAGTCTCAAGGGAGAGAAACTGAATTCTAAACCAATTCATTTGTTACTCAATTCAAGCAAGCACAATATACTAAAAAGCAAAAAATATATATATAATGATTTTTCTTTAATCAAACTTAATCAAAGCAGCTGGCACCCAGGACTATTACAATCAAATTCAAATTGTGTGTCCTACTGCTATGAAACCTAAATAAAAGAGAGATAGAAACACAGATAAGGAAACAAAAAACTAGAAATCAAGACTGTGCAGGGTTTTCTTTTTTTAAAAAAAGTCTTCATTTTGATAATGAAATATCTTTTACAAAAACCATTTTTATATTATATACAGTTTTAACAATTTATATTCCCTACCCACATTTAATAGTTCAATAACAAAACTCACATCTTATTAACATGAAACCACTAATGCTGTAATTAGGGTTTTGAAGTAATGAAAACATAATCTACTGCGATAATACTTCATAATCTCTCAGATGAGTGAAATCAGCCTGCCTCCAAAAAAAAAAGTGCATGAATTCAAAAAAATATTTGTCCCAAGTGGAACTTTTTACTTTAGCAATGTAGAAACAAAATAGACTCTATAATACCATTGCCTTTCCTTACAGTAATGATTATGAAATAGTAGCATATCTTTCTGTTGCATAGTAGTTTTCAGCCCTCAGAATTTCTAGACCCAGACTTGAGGCTCTTGTGCATGTGAAGAGCTACTTGGTCCCACATTTTCAAAGTGACTTTTAATTTGGGGTACCTTAATTTTGGGGGTCCTACAGACATTTATAGTCACATTTAGTGGTGTGACTGCTCAGCACTTCTAAAAATCTAGCCAACTTTGCCCACATATCTGCACAAAAGATACTATCATAGGACTTAATCAAGCCAGCTACTCCCTCAAGGGCTAATTTTCCTGTTCATCCACCCACGTGATTTATGCCATCATGTACAATTCCCCAGCACCTTATACATTGGACAAACATAACAATCTTCGCGCAAAAGAATAAATGGGCACAAAACTGACATCAGAAATCACGACAGTAAAAAAAACCAGTAGGTGAGCACTTTAATCTCCCTAATCACTCTGTTGATTGCTTGTTAATAGTTGTGATCAAACCAATGGGCAATACATCAAGACTTCAAAGAGAAACAGCAGAACTAGAACTAATATGCAGATTTGATTGTGAGAAAACAGGATTAAATCATGACTATGGATTCTTTTCCCATTACAACAGATGATTTGACCTCATTTTCCTCTATATACTGTTTCTCAGTGTCTGAATCTTAACAACTGCTTTGATTTGCTGTTACAGTGTGACCTAACCCCATGACTTACACTTCCCTGCATTTATTTCCTCCTGTAAATTCCCCCATCTTCACAGCATCTGATGAAGTGGGGTTTTCTCCCATGACAGCTCATGTGATAAATATATTTTGTTAGTCTTTACGTGCCACAGGACTCCCTGCTTCTCTTGGTTTTTAATAACTCTTTTGAAGGATCCACACAGAGTAAATACATGATATTCATCGTAGCCACCTGAGAAGGACGAAAGTAGAGCTGACTGGGAATGTTCTGTTAGAATGATTTTGCAACTGAAAACTCCTCTTTTTAAAAGTCAAACTTTTCTGCTGGAAAATTTCAAGTTTGCCAAAAATATTGATGACTCTGAGGGGGGAGGAGTCAGGAGAATCCCTGAAACAAATTGGCATGTTTGATTTCTCATCCCTGTTGGAGACAGAAAAAAATAATCAAAACCATAATTTTTTTTTCATGGAAAGGGATTTCTATTTTCTGGTCAATTCCAGATGACAAGCTGGTAATCTTCCCAGGATCTGAACTGAAGGGTCTGGAAAGTCCAGATATTGAGAACCTAAAATGACATTCACCCTGGTGTGGAAAGACAGTCCAAGACTCTTCACACCACATATGTGGGTCAGGCATAGAGTGTGTATGGTGCGGCAGGTGAGAATAAGAAGATATCAGGGAATGAGTTATGGAGGATCCATGTTAAAACAGATCTACTGGCTCTGAAATACAACCACCAAGTCCTATTAGATGGTAAACATGTGCCTACAGATAAGCTGATGCTTAAATGCATTTCTGGAAAGAAATGAACTGTTGAATCAAGGCCAAATGCACACGATAGATCCATAGAATTATACGAAAGACCTTTCAGGGGATGCACCCTGAAGATCCAAGGAGGCTCAATTTATTATTATGAAACAGCCTATGTATTCATGCAAGTCCGTTGATTATTTTATCAGCCAATGCAGCACAAATAAAAGTTATGGTTGATGCACAGCATTTTTCTCTGTAAACGCCTAAAGATTGAAATGGAGAGATGGGACTAAGCTCTCCTCTAAATACATCCAAGTGTTGGATTAGCAGGTAAAATGAGAATCACACTTTCAATAACTGTGGAGCATGTGTGAACAAGCGGATACATTCCCAGGGCTTTGCGCGATGGAGCTTTTACCACTTCCTTTTACTGTGTAATTTCATATTTTAAACATGAGAAAAATAAACCTTAAATACAAAGCATTTGCTTTTAAGCAAATCCAGCTTTAATTTCAATGGCTTATAGTCAACATTATCACATATCCTGCTGCCATTTACATCTGGAGACTGGGAAGAAGTTTTCCCCTCTACAACTCGCGAAGTTCTAAACTTATCAGTGCAGTTTATGTTATTTAATGTACTTCTACTGGTAGAAATCATTTATTTTAAAAATCAGACAGTTCACTGTCATTAAGATGTTTGTAAATATCCACAGGATTATTTGGAAAGAAAGACAGTGTAAGTGGAAGGTATTTTTACATACCACAAAAAGGTAGCAACTTTGAAGCAGATTATTATGTTTTGGTACCAGTCACAGCAACACACACACTTTCTCTACCTCAGACATTAGCTAGGAGAATGATTCAACACTATGTTACTCTAGCTCCACACCACTCACACTGCCATTGAAATCGGTGGATTTACAGTAATGGGAAAAAAAAAAAAAAGAAAGAATCAGGCCTTAAAATCCTAAGCAAATTATAGATCAGATCTTCAGTTGTTATAATTTCGCCTTCTAGCTCTGTCCTTCATTTAACAGTGTCAAATCCTCAATGAGTATAAATCGGCTTCCCTCCACCGAGGTCAGCGATGCTATTAAAATTAAGGACAGAGATATAAACGTAGTCTAGGCATTTTGGCATTGTCAGGCTAAATGCATACACACGCCTAGTTCTCTTCTCATGTCCTGAAAAGGGTGCAGCTTGTTAAGCTTCTAGCCAGCCAAACATATATGTTTCATTTATGTGATTAATTTCCACGTTAATGAAGGCTGAAAGACCAAGAAGGCTGAATGCATCTATTTATCCAGGAGCCAGATGAAACTTGCTGCCCCACTAGCTACCTCAAGCCTAATGTGGAAGGCACTAGCTTTATTCAGGGTAAGAGGACAATTAAATTTTTATGCTCATTGAATCCTGTGCCCTTTCAGAGCAAAGGCGGATGATGTGTCCAATTTTTCCTAATGTTTGGCATTATATAACCTAAATGAAGCCACCAAACCCAATTTGCTAAGGGCCCATGGACAAAAATCTAAGCACAGTAATATTCTGCCACACCATGCGATTAAACCTTGCATTTAGAGGTTAGAAAAAAGTACTTGCATCCTAAACTAATTCTTGATTATTTTCTAGCTATAGCTGCTAAATTCATATTGCTGTAGAAATCTAGTCAATGGACTGCTCCTGTATGAAAGGAAATCTTTTAAAAAGCCTTTCAGTCGCTGAAGAGCTGACCATAAGGCTGTTAGCGTTTTGCTCTGATACACAGAAAAATTGATTCTTTTAACAGGTTAAATTATTTTTGTATTTTTTCCCTTTTCATGCACAGGAGCTCCATTCTGCCCCCTGGTCACTTTCTTAACAGAGATTCATTTAGCAGAGTTGCAGCAGAGTCAGTTTATCTTATTATAGTTACGTTCTTAAAGAGAGAGTCATTTAAGTGTGACCTAGTGTATTATTCCAGGTGCCTCTTGCATCTCTATTGGACATTTGAGAGTTGTAGAACTCTCTAATTTGTTTAAGCAGGGCATTTTAAAGCAGTATTGCAGTAATTTTCATTGAATTTAAGGGGCCCTTCTATGCTTTCAAAACTGCTTGAAGTTACTCTGGGCTTCTAAGGACGGCAAATATTTGAACAGCAAATAAAACTGCTTCCCAGGAAGGAAAGAGTGAAAGGCAGGCAGAGAGGCAGACAGACAGAGGGAAGTAAGGAGTAGAGAAGAGGATGGTTGCATAGGTAACACTGCAAGAGCAAAGAAAGGTGCCAGAAAAATTGAATCAGTTAAATGAAAACTGACTGTAATCCATTGGGATCAATCAGTAATTCTTTTTTTCAGCTTGCTCAAATGGATTCTTTGTAATCACACTATGAAAGTGAAAGAAAACCCATCCAAGTTACTGTTCCTTGCAGCAGCAAACACTTTACAAAGTAAAGCCCAGCAATGTGGTGGAAGGCCCGTTGCTGGCAAAAAGTGAGGAGACAATGGAAGGAGAGCACCTACCACATGTCAGGGGAGAAACCAAAGAGCACTGGGGGCATGGCGATACACAGTGGCTGCACAGGCCTGAGCCAACACCCGCTGAAGTCAGCAGAAAGTCAACCCCCTATTGAATTTAATGGGTGAAATGGGAACACACTGGTATTACTGCATACTCCGGTCTCCTCTCATGCCTCTGTAGGTGAGAAGTGGAGGCTCTGAGCCCTTGAGGCCCAAACAGAGAGAAGCTTTAGAACAGAGACAGGAAAAGGGAAGAGCAATTGGGAAGCAACCGTGAAAAGGAAAGAGAGAGAGAGTCATTCCTGCCAAAGGAAAACCTAGCCAGGAACTGGGGGATGATACAGAAAGTCAATTATAGTAGCAGGACTTCAGCTGTCAATGACAACATTGTAGATATGCCTACAAGACAGACACAATAGCTCCCTTTGAGTTAGTACCAAAATTGCAGTGCGGCCCTTGTGGCATAAGCTGGGATTTGGGCTAGCCACATGACCACAAGCCCACCTGACCCCTTGGCTGTCTATGTATTTTCGACAAACGAGCTTGAGCAGAGCCAGGGCATGCATGTCTACCTGCTCTAGAAGGCACCCTCCTAGCTTCAATGTAGGCATGCCCTTGAGGTCGTACAGTGCTCTTTTATTGTTCAGCCCTCCTTGGCATCAGGAGGAGCTGCAAAAAATGACTAAGGGCAAAGCCTCAAAAGTAATTTATTTAATAATCAGAAGGAAGAGACCTCATCGCTATCATCACATCATACAGCAGGTGTCTGCTCTTTTGCCAGTAGGCATGTTGTTAACTTATGGCTAATTTTATTGTGCGTGGCTTGCTTCTCTGCCTCTTATTGTGATGAAAAAGAAACAAACACACAGGTTGGTTTTTCTTTGCAAGGGGAAATCCTAAGACTGATAACTCACCGGACGCCTAACCTGCCAACTGCTCATTTGTTTTCCAGCAGAACATAAGAATCTGAGCTCTTATGACAGGACCTGAGAAATACATTTTAAAGCAAATGTGGTACTCATAAAAGATGCTGGATCAGAATCCCTGCAGGGAGAAGTTCTCTATCTCCATATGATGCACAGAATAAGTGGGTAGGTTAAACTTCTTCCACGCTGCTGTGCCTCACCCTGGCCAATGACACAATCCACTGATAATCGTAACGATTGGCAAGCCAAGTGAAAATGATCACCCAAGAATTTTCCAAAGCATGCATCTTACAAGACCTTGAGAGGTTCAGCAATCTGAGAAGGTGAGTTGTTAGTTCATCCCTTGCCAGACCTGGACCATTCCTCCATGCGCCTGGGAAGATTATTTCACAGATTAAGAAATCCCATTGGATCTCTTAAATGGCAGTGAAAGCCAGAAATATTCAAAATAGAAATAAGGCAAAAATGTCTGCAATTGAGGGTGATTTGGAACAAGCTACCAAAGGGAGTAAGAGTCTCCATTTTTTGACATTTTCTGATCATGACTGGATGCCTTTCTGGAAGATATGCTTTAGTCAAACATGTTATTGGGTTATGGCCTGTCTTGTACAGAAAGCAAGATCAGGTGGGGCTCAGCTCTGAAGAGACTGAGCCAAATTCTCTGGAGGTTTAATTCCATGGAAGTCTATAGTATTACACTATCCAAAAACCTGACCCACTCCTAACTGCAGTTCTAGCACAGAGAGGTACTTCCACTCCCTGAACCAGGCCATAAAGCTGCTGGATGTGCAGACAAATATTATGTTGACTTTTTTGTCAGCATGTTGTACTGTAAGCTGTTAGCTAATTTACCCTCTCTTCACACCCCAGGGATCTGCCAATACTACTGCTTTCCAGACATTCCTATTCCTTCATTGATCTCTATTTCAGGAGTTTTCCCCCCACCCCCTGAGGTATTATTGTTTATTTTCAAAGATTTAATCTCATTTTGTTGCTCTTGTCCACAGCTAATGTCATCTCCGACACCTACAGAAAGATGGGAAAGTAGCTCCCTGGTCTGTTTTTGCTAGTTGTGTAATGCCATTAGCTAAAAGCCTGAGCTCAGGTCTCTTGCCAGGTAAATAGAGGAGGAAGTGATCATACTCAGGGGAATTTTCAATTTAATCCTCCCCCTCAACGGATAAAGCATGACTTGACCTATATAGAGCACTGTGGTTGGTCCCAGTAGATGTGAAAGGGTTAAGTTTGTAAAGCACTTCATTTTTCAGCCACTGGCTATGGTATCCTGGGTAATTACTGCAGCTTAAGCTAGACCACACCTTAGATAAACCTGTAATGCTGGCGTTTTCTGCAAACATTTTCTTTTCTGCAAGCTGTGGCTTGCCTCTCACATATATTTGCGTTCTTTTTCCAACCTGGTTTTTCCTTAGCTAGTTTGTACTTGGGTGAACCAACAGATCAGGATCTGTTGATTTAGCTCCATACCTCCTTCAGTGTTTGCGTGAGACAACCATGCCAGTTATGTGGTAATTAATACTGTGGAGGCCTGATGACTTTATTTTTCCACTACCTGGAGAATGCTGGAGGGGGGAAAAAAGGGAGGAAATAGTTCACACAAAGGTGACCATTTCATTTTTCTTAAAGAAGAGAATTTTATTAGCAGGTAAGACAGCTAAATTTGGATTATAAACAAACATATTTGGAGCACTTAAACTTACATTTTAATTATATATTATAAGTAACTGTTGGTACAAACATCTTCAGCAAAGTTAAAAGGAAAGAAAAACTTTGTAGTCTCCCTACACTTTAATGACAGGCACTCTGTACAAAATTAATTGTAGCTAAAACCACCAGCAACTAGTGTTGTGTCTTTATATATAATGCCTCAAAACAAAAACTAAATCCTTACACTGCCCCACACTTATGCATAAATACAAGCCCTGTGGAACACAAATGTCTACCCTAAAAGTTAAGGGCAGTACAAGATGAAGGATGGCAATCCTAAAAGTACTCAATATTGGCCCGCCACACTTCTGAAAATCCTGACCTGAAAGGATAGAGACCAAAGCTGTTATAGATCATCTTACAAGCTACCAGTGGGATTTCCCACACTGGTGCATCTCAACTGCTTTTTCCCCCCACCAAACTGAGTTTTAAGTACTTTAGACTCAGTTTTACAATAGAAGCTATTTGGCCAAAACTCCCATCCATTTCCATTTGGCGTTTCACCTAAACAAGGAGTCACCTCACATGTAGGGCTCAGCAGGAAATTACAGGTTTGCCTACTGTCAGAAATATTAAGTACTTGTTCTGGGATACTATCAATACTTTATTCCTTTAATTGTGACCAGTGCTCTAATTCTAACACAAATGATAACAGCTATACACTTCTCTGGTAATCCAGCACTCTGTAAAATATTCATTGTGCAAGTTTTACCAACCCTGTAAAGTAGATTTTTAAAAAGTGAAATTAAGACACAAAGCAGTTAAGGTCTAAGTGTTGAGAAGTGTCAAGTAGGGTGCTTCAGTTTCTTGTGAGCTCAGCTTTTGACACTGTGGAGCTGATTTCCAAAAGTACTATCCACCCACCAATCTCTCTACCAAGTAATTTTGAAAACAGAGGTCTAATTGAAGTGATGAAAATCACAGAGTGAATTAACGGAATTTGAAAACTAAGGCCTAGGACATCCAGTTCAATGCTCTAGTAGACAACAACCCACGTATGACAACAGTTCACAGTGCATAAAGTTTCTAATGAATAATACAGACTTGCTGTAAATCAACATATCTCCACTGACTTCACAATTGCCTTAACCTTGGAGTGCCTTCGTTTCCATAGTTGTTCACCTTTTCTAGAGAATAAATACAGTTATCCACATTTTTTGAAGTTATGTTCTCCAGACAATACTGATGGTGATTGATTCCTCTTCAATGGCTCGTTTATAACTAGCTACAAGGTTTTTCTTCTGTAATCCAGTATCTTAGCCGTTGACCTATCACCATGTCACTAGCCAGATGATGGCCATGGAGACATGACAACGGGCGCCCTCAGAATAAAGCAGTGTTTTTTCATCCCCATAACATGTCTTTAAACAAACAAAGGAAAACATTTGCTAGGTTCTCAATTGTTTTAGAATTGGATTGTACTGGTAGAAGGAAAAAATGATTATGCTGATTATATCCACAGGAAATATCATGCAGGAACAGTAGGACTGGAAATTTTTCTTGTTGCTGCTGTATCACGGCTACGTCATTCTGGCCCTACCATACAATGCATTCTAAAACTTAAGGCCAGGAAAGAGGTGAACAACATTTGAAGTGGGTGTATTTTCTATCCCTACCACAGTCACTGATCAGGTGAGGAGCCTATTTCTCTGAAGATGTTTCCTTTTGTCTTTGGAAGCAGTTTTATGTTGCTGGTCCCTCGAGATTTCTTGGAGACGGCCAGCTGGCTTATCCTCAAAAATCCAGGATAGGGTCATAAGGCTAGACAATGGGAGAACCTGCCACTTAAGACACTTTAAGGCATTGTCCTGGGAATGAAGGATTGTGCATCGGCAGAGGGTGGGAGGAACTTCTTTGTGTGAGGACACCAAAATAAATTCATGGCTTTGGTTCCTACAAACCAAATTCTTCGTGCCAAACCAGCTTGTTAGTTTGACACCAGCAACATACTGTGAGCAAGAACCAGAGGGTCAGGCGCAGCCCCACTTGTACAGTTGCCAAAAAATTGTATATAGGTACTTAAATAAGCTTTTCAAAAAAGAAAAGCCCACTTGGACTATTGATTCCATGTCATAACCATTTCTATGCTAGTAATTACAGTCTACGAATTTGGTACGTTTCTGCAGATTCCTGACCTCCATCTGTTGTACAGTGTTGTTCAATACTTGTCATGTTTCACTCTACAAATGGCTGTACTTCAAGGCAGAAGAAGTGATTCCCGCCTATCAGTCTTGCCAAATGGTAATGAAAACACGCAGTTTACCCACACATCCATTATAAAAAGAATAATGTTTTACTCTTCCTTTTTGTAAAAAAATTACTCACTCTGGCTGAGTGGGTGAGTAGAATTTTGCAAGGCTGCTGTATGTATCTTGTAAATTGCCTGTGTTCCTATGGTGATAAAAGCAAAGAGTATCTTTTATAGTTGTGATCTAAAAAAGTTTAAAGGTGAGGAATTGAATGTACTCATTACTCTTTTTAAAAAAGGTCTGTCTCACAAAATCTAATTTTCCAAAATTCTAACCTGATGAAGAGAGGAGTAGAAAGATTTTATCAAATCTCTGCAGGTTCTAAGAGAAGCAAAAATTTAGATCACGTGCTGTCCTTTGATTTTCATGGATCTCTGTTTGCAGATTTGACCATGGAACGTGGTTTTCAAATCCAGTAGTGAGGGACACCTATGTGCATCACTCTTAGGCCTCATTTTACATCCTAGTCTGTGCTTAGAACGTGCCTTGCTCTGGTTCTCCAATCCAAAATGAATGTCTCTGACTTTTTCTTTAACAGACAAAATCATAGGCTGGAATAAGCACAATAGGAGAGATAAAAAACAGTTAACTGTAACATCAGCAGGAACTAAATACATGCACCAGCATGGAATCAGTGTTAGCATATTATATACCATACATACACACACTGAAGGAGGGGATATCCCTGTGTTAAGTTGCAGAACCACATGATGTGTCATGGAACCACGATGTTAAACAGATTTATCACACAACGTTTATCTACCCTCTGTTCACTAATCCGTACCCACCAAGACCAGCTCTAATGTATGTCTGACCTGTGTTATACAGAGGTCAGACTAGACGACCATAATGTTCCCTTCCGGGCTTAGAATCTATGAATATCAAATCTCTGAGTATCACCACACCACCACCATTCTTTTGAAATAATCGTCTTGCCACAGAAATGTTTCTTCCTTTTCCTCTCAAATGTGGAATTTCCCACTAAAATCATTCAGAGCTAATTTTCCCATCCCTAAGAATGTCACTCTTTATCATTTACTTTCTTATATCTATGTTAGATGAGGACTGTGACTTTATCCCACTGGAAGGGGGTTGATTTCCATCTCCTCAATGGGAACTAGCCCTGGAAGATCCTGGGACACTGAATATTAAAGTCATGACATTTTCAGCTACAGAAAAGCTATTTCAGGCCAATTACAATAGTTTTATCACTCTTTCTGAGCCCTGGTCAGTTGTGCTCACAGTAATTAAGGCACAGGAGTCTGTAAGTGAAGGAATTTCAAAATAAAAAAGGACTAGATTTTGTTTTCAAACTCCCTCAGACCTCCTGAAAGTCGATTTTTTGCAAC
The DNA here is from genome assembly GCA_007922195.1 of Podocnemis expansa. NCBI lineage: Eukaryota > Metazoa > Chordata > Testudines > Podocnemididae > Podocnemis > Podocnemis expansa. The sequence continues at coordinate 7,148,606 of ML682074.1, read as the reverse complement.
ATACTGAACATATGCACAATAATGAATGGATTTATTTGTGGTAGAGGCTCTCTCAGTACTCATTTGAGATGAGCTGCACACCTCATTAGTGAGCGTAGTGCTCCAGTAGCACAGTATCTCAAATCCATGCTAATGAAAGCTTTGTACCATACCACCCTATTTTGTGTGGGGAGGGGTCGTATATACAATCACTGCAGTTCAACATCGGAGTTATGGGCACCTCAGGAATGGAGGTTGTTCCTAACTCTGAAATGTTCATAACTCACAACATAACATTACGGTTCTTTCCAGCGTTTACAGCTGAACATTGACTTAATATGGTTTTGAAACTTCGCTACAGAGAAGAAAAAAATGATACAAGCATAGAAGTGGTTTCCTTACCTTGTCAAATATTTTCGTGAAACTTTTCTCACTCCCCCCTTTTCAAAATGGTTTACATTTAACATAGTCTTGGTTTAACAGACTATTGGTTTTGCCTTTTTGTGGGAGGTATTTCCTGCTTCCTGATTGCTTACTTTTGGTTCCAAATAAGATGTGTGGCACCTACTCTCAAATACAGATTAGACAAATGCACTACACTGTTACAATGAGTTCTTTCATTTGTAGGCCCAAAGGGGCAGCCATGTTAGTCTAGTTCAGCAAAACAAATAAGGAGTCCTGCGGCACTTTTAAAGACTAACAAATTTATTTATTGCATGAGCTTTCGTGGGAGAAAGTCCCACTTCATCAGACACTTGAAGACAGAGGGTTTTTTTATTTTACAGATGCATTACTTATTACATGAAAAATATTGGTAATTTTTTTTTAAATGGTCTTATCCATATTATGGCCCTGATTCAGTAAGCACTTAACTTTAAGTATGTGCATATATCCCATTGAAGTCAGTGGAAGTTAAGCACTTACTTAAGGTCCATATCAATCTCAGATTAAAGGACGTATAAATGGATACCTATGTTAGCTGCATTGGTTTATGGATTCAAACTGCTCCGTGAAGTATCTTACAGCCACATGGTGTCCCTAAGTGAGAGTTTGCATTTAGTTAATCTATGATTCAGTGGAAACAGATATAAAGACACATGCAGCCAAACAGCACTGTATTGACCACACGTCTAAGTGGTATCATATGGCTACCGTTAGGGTCACATTCTTCTATTACTCATAGCTGCCAATGGCAACGATCATTTCAGATAGTCATTAGTAACTAATGCTTACTAAAAAAGTTCAATATCTAGTGGTTTCAGATGGTTGTATATAAGTGTCTTCAGGGTATTGGCAAATTTCCCACTTTTGACAACTCTGATTATTTTAATTCATAACCTATGTGGGCAATTTCTTAGACGATAGACAATACCAGTGGATTATGCTTTAGAATACAGGGACCCCTCCATTTAAACTAAAGAACTTCAAAAGCAGATAAGTGTCATAGATGTGCAATGCATAAGTACAAATTTGACTAGTATATGCTTTTTGAATGGAAAGCGTAAGTTCTTCATAAATTATGTCCCAGATGTAACACCCAGGTGCATTCTTTCCCCATAACAGAGAGAAGGAGATGTAGAAATCATAAGCAATGATCCTCTTCTTTGGAATAAATTCCTCTAGGATGTGCCCTGGCTCCATTGCCCAAAATTGTGAAGGGACGTAAGAAACAATAGAATAAGAGACATCAAATTGGAGTTGACCCTGTAGTTCCTCTTACTGATGACTCAAAGCAACTCCTAGCATTCATGGGGGTCTTTGGATAGAATGCTGTGTGCAGTGTACAGATAGGGTCGAATTCCACTCATTGCTGCATGCGTGGCATCACTGAAACTTTATAAGGATGCAACAGAATTTGTGTGCTACTATTTGCTGTATTTTTAAAGGGAATCCCTGTAGTTATATCAGTTTCCTGATTTCAAACAGCCTGTAATCTATTCTGGTCAGTCTGTGGAAGTTCACTGGATAGCCAACAGCTCTATCCTGCTTCACAAAAAGTCTACAGGAAATAAAAGGCCTGATGAGTGCATCAATGAGAAAAGTCAGAATAAGGCCATCTATATTTACTTCTCTCTGGCTTTTAGAAACATCCAACTTAAAAGTGCTTTCAACAAGAATTTTAAAAACACACTACATATCCCGGCACTCTGTCGCTTTGTGTAGTTGTCTTTTAGAGCTAGTTACAATAAAATAATAATGCAATCTGTGGTTACTATAAACACATGCATCTTACAGTTTGAACTCAGCATGCATTGAAAGGTGAATCCTCACTGAACTGTGCAGAAATATGACCTCATAACTAGGCAGGTGAAGACACGGTCAGCTACAAAAAACAAACTGTAGTGTGAGATGGGGCTTAAAGCCTGACATTTCCCTCCCTTTTGTCCCCTGGCACATGTTTATTTTTTAAAGTTCATAGAGGCTATTAAAAGAAGCAAATTAACATCCTGAAATGTCCATTGGCTTCAAGCACTGTCCGTTCACGTACTCCCTGATGTGTTTGGTTTGGTTAGCCCAGTGCAAATAAAAAGCAAACAGTCCCACTCTGTCAACAATAGCAAAATAAAAATAAGAGCAAGAACAAATGAAAATTATTGATGGCTTCATACATGCTGTATCATAAGAGATGGATTTATTGTGAGGAAAATGTGCAACAGTTTGGTTGTGTACCTACTTCCAAATACAAAACTTCAGCATACGATATTTCCAATCCCCAGAAAATTTCACAATGCAGTGGAAACCTCTTTTACTGTGCAAGCGTGTTTCAGAAAAAATGTATTTCTTTATTAGGTTTAGCCCCTTGCTACTGACTCAGTGCAGAGCTTAACCACTTCTATGGAATCAAGTTTGGCATATACCAGGTGTATCCATGGAAAATCTTTGGCTCGTCACAGAAAACTAAATGATGTGAATTTAGTGCAAGTGAAAACAGGCCACTTAGAAAGACATGGAGATCGATATACCTTATTTGTCAAGAAGTAAGGTGCAACTTGTAGCCATGCTGGCTTGCCTGGGCAATTCAATCCTGTCCTGGGTGCACCACCTGTAAGAATCATTATACACTTGGTCCATTCAGTCCTTGCTCTTTCTGCTGAGGCTACAGGGGTGCCAATTAATGCCAGTTATGGTGGCCATTTGAGGTAGATGATCTGGGTCAAATCTGAATCACTGACAGACATGACAAGTAAATTCAAGTTCAGAAGCAATAGGCAAGTCCAATGTTCCCTCTAATTTTTTGTAGGCTGTGTGCACAAAAAATTTCTTTTGTGCAAATTTTCAGAACTGGTGTCCAAATTTGTGCGCATTCCAGTGAGTGTGGTCAAACTTGCAAGCACAACAAAGCAAGTGTGTATGATGCAAATAATATATTAGCTTTATTTTGATATGGTGATGGAAATGTTTTTATAATTTACAAAACCTTATTTGAAACTGCTAATTGAAACAGCTTTCTTAAAGTAGCATAAAAATATTTGCACTGTTAAATTTTTTTTGTGCACGCTTTATTTTGTTGTGTGCGCAGGTTTCACAACCTGTGTGCGTGCGCACACACGCACAGCTTGGAGGGTACATAGGGCAAGTCCAAAGTCTTGGTCTTTAGCTTCAAAATGACATGGACCCAGCTTAGCTAAAGGAGACTCAAACTCCATGATGAAGACCATGGTCAACCACTCTGCTCCTCAGGCACAGCAAAAATTTTCTACTGTAACAGTTCATATCATTTGTACAGAAGTCTGCACTTTCTCTGGGGCCAATTCAAGACTGTGAAATGAACTCCCAAAGGAACCAGACATCATCCCAACCTGCACCATCTTTCGCTCCAAGTGCAAAGCATACTTCTCCAACCTGTCTTCTAGAACAATGACAGACTAGTGTACACATTTCAGAAACAAAAACCTATCAACACGAAGCACTGCATTGCACACATAATCCTCCCACTGGGGAGGGGACAAGAGAGGGAAGGAACCACATATGACAATTACTGGCCATGTTAGCCGGTGTACTACAGGAAGGTGCTTAGCAATTACCATGATGAGGGCAGATTAAGAATCGATGCAGAATATAGCAATCATATTACTTCATTTCCAATCTCTTCCCCCATCCAAAATAGTCTTTCTTCTTGAGAACCATTGTGTGTGGGAAAGTGCTATTCATTATGTTGGTGAAGGAAGTCATCTTTCACAATGCCATGCACATTCCTAATGTCACTGCAATTGCAAGAGCACAGAAGAATGTATTTGCAGTTCTGTTGTCTACCTACGTGTAGCCAAGTGAGCATCACTTAGAAGCTTATTTAAAGCGTCATTAAACTGAACGCTTTGCTGAAAGTGAAAGTTTATCTGGAATAGAGAGTTCCAAATTGAATCACTTGGGGCCACTTTGCATTGTGAGCCCCATGACAGGACAGCAGTGACACTCCAGGAAGGAAGTAGAGGCAGAAAAACTAAATTCCAAGAATTAAAAAGCAAGTCAATGGTTAATGAGAACTGGGGGATACAAATAGTCCTTCAGCATGAAAACTGGAGATGAATGAGGACAAGAAGCGGCTGATGCTCATTTCGTTGGTCAGCGAGTTTTATCATCATGGATAAATGCTGAAATCTATTTATTTCCTGAGATACACTTTTGAAGTATGTTAAGGACATGCGAAATGTGGAAGGATTGCTCTTTTGCATACAGTGGCACAAACGAGGATGAATAAATAAAAATGACTGGACATTTCCTTTTTTGTTGAACAAACTGTAAGTCAGAATACAAAGGGGGTTTCCTGCCAAACAGAAGCTGGGAAGAGCTCTCCAACCTCTTAGAAAGGACAGCCTGGCTAGGAGAAGTTAGGGAACCAACAGAAAAATTCACTGTAAATACCTGTTTCAGTCTCACTGAAATGAAGTCCTGTTGAGCTTCTCAAGTCTTTTTGTGTCCCTGTATGCATCCCGTCAAACCCTTCTTTCCATTTACAACATGCACCTCATAGCACTCTAAGAGACATGGCATGACCATGTACACATATCATAATGCCCAAATTGCACACGTGCCCTGCTGCTTTAACCCCAGATTACAAATCACACCACAGCTTTAAAATTTTACACAGGCACACTAACAGAAGCAACATCTGCCTCTTTCAACTGCATGTAGCCTACAGGAACTGGTCTCTTTCACAGTGGAGGGTGAGAATATTAATTTCATCATAGTCTGCTCCTGCTGATGCCTTCCCATTCTCTGGGGCCGAAGATACAGTCACTGTTGATGAAGTAAGGAGCTTGCTTTGAATTTCCACATGCTAGAGGAAGGCAAAATAAATCTCAAATTCAGTGCTCCCTCCGCCCCCCACTCTCCTTCTGAAGGAAAACTGGTCTAGAAGTTCACTATTGCACTACTCTCAGAATCTTACAAAAAGGACGTTAGAGAAGAACATGATCCCACTCTCCATCATTAGTGTGAGATCCTGTAAAAAGTACAAAGGAGAGCCCAGACATAAGAGAGAGTGGCTTTTTCCTTGCACTGGCCACATTCAACTTGTTTCTTCAAGGAAAAATTTAAAAAGAGAAACAAGGCATGCATGCCTGATGCTGTTACTGCCTAATACACTGGAAAAATTGTTTAGGAGCAGTTCATCCTTAAAATTACCCTGTAAAACCACCAATCATCAACACCTGGAGTTATGTGCTGCGTGTGTGTCCACATTAAAATGCATCTCTTAATTTAGGTTTACTTGAAGTTTTGCGTTTATGAACTGGCTTGACTCACTTGAGTCAAGAAGAAAAATCACCATTGTCTCCTTCTTCCAGACACTGTTGAGAGATCTTTTATACCAGTTATTTATATTGCCCACCTCTGGTGCTATGTGGACAATGTGCTCAACAAGCAAATAGGGAAACAGAGTGCCTGCTCAGAAGGGCAATCAATGAGTTCAGTCCTCCACATAGTCTTCAGTGGCATGTCACACAGAAATAGCCCTCCTGTTTGAAGCATTCAGTTCTAGGCAGGTAACACAAAAACAGAAGGGAAGGAGATGCAGCAAAAAGCAGTTTGATTTACCTGTGACATTGCACAGGTGTGTTCTCAGTTCTCTTATTTGGTCTGGGCTTTGTGTTAATTATTATTTACTTATTAATTTGAGGGATAAGCTGAAAGATAAACTTGTAGTCCAGTTAGTTAACATGTCAGGAGGAAGGAATAGGTTTTGCAGACCCTTTGGAGAAGGTGTGGTTTTGAATACAAACTTCAAAGAGTTGATGAAACACGACCCAGAAGAAAAGACTCTAATTTGACCTAGATACAAATTTCCAATAAAGGTTGTGTTTGGCAGAAAATGTTGATTTGTCAAAACTGAAACTGTTCATGGGAAATGGCTGGTTGCAAGAAATCTTGCAATTAAAAACTTTTTTTTGGAAAAATGTTTCAAAAGTGTTTCAACATCCCATTTCAACATTTTCTACATGCAAAAAAATCATTTTTCACTGAAAACAACCTTTTGTTTTGAAATTTTATTTCTTTCATTCAAAGGAGAGGTTGGAAAACTCAAAAGGGTTGAAATAACAATGATACATTTTAAAATTATTGAAACAAAATTCCAAAGGGGTAGCCACATTAGTCTAGCTCAGCAAAACAAATATCGTTTCAATTCATGACAGATTTTGATTTTTTTACCCCATTTCAGATGAAAAAAATACTGTAATCTTGAAAACACTCACAGGAAAGGAAAATCATTTCCTGCCCTGCTCTCATTCTAATACAGGATCTAGTTGGAAGAAAATACACTGGAGAATGAATAGAAGAACACAAGGGATTGAGCAGCTTGGGTGAAACAAAGGGGCAAGAAAGAAAGCAAAACAATAGCAAGGTACGTGAGGACTCACCTCTGAAAGACCCCAACAGCAAGGATAAAAACCTGAATTGCATGTAGAAGGCAGAAGGATGCAGCAAAGAGAGATGAGGAAGCATGTCCCAAAGTAGTAGGCAATGAAGAGCAATTTGTGGCAACCTTTTGTACAGTCTGACATGCAAAGCACAGCAAAAATATTTCTTTGGTTTCAAGATGCATGATTTTGTAACAGCCTTGTGTTGTACACTGTAGATTCCAATGAACTCAAAGGACTAGTAATTCTATTGGCTTCAGTAGAATTAATCCAGATTTACACCAGCACAACTGAAATCAGAACCTATCCCAAAATCCCAAGTAAAACTCAGCTGAAGAAGCTGAGTTTCAGTTGTGCTCACATGACATTAGTATAAGTTATCTCAGGTCATCTGTGGACTGCCAACAGATTAGAATCATAGACCTTTAGGGTTTGAAGGGATCCCAGGAGGTTATCCAGTCCAATCCCCTCATCAGAGCAAGACCAACTGCATCTAAATCATCCCAGCCAAGACTTCATCAACCCACACCTCAAAAACCTCTAAGGATGGGGATTCTACCTCCTCCCTAGGTAGCCCATTCCAGTGCTTCACCACTCTACCAGTGAAAAAGTTTTTCTTTTTCATATACAACCTAGACCTCCCCTACCTCAACTTGAGACCATTCTCTCAATTCTGTCATTTACTACCACTGAGAACAGCTTAGCTCCATCCTTCCCGAAACCCCCATTAGACAGTTAGTTATCATCAAATCACTCCCCACCGCCTGCTCCGTCTTCTCTTCTGCAGATGAAACTACGCTAGTTCCCTCAGCCTTTGCACACAAGTCATGTGTTCCAGCTCCCTACTAATTTTTGTTGTCCTCCGCTGGATTTCCCAATTTGACTACATCCTTGCTGTAGTGGGGAGCCCAAAACTGGACACTGTATCCAAATGAGGCCTCATCAGTGTCTCAAGTGCTTGAAAAGTTTGATGAAGTTCTAAGTTTACAGTAAAATACTGAAGTGTGTGGAGTTTCATATGCCTTAAGGTTTTATTATGAAACTTTTGAAAACTTCTAATATTTGGCAAGTATCTTGATGCACGCTAAAAAAGTCCATGTTGTCCAACTGTTAATATCGGTTGTGGTCTGTCTCTTTCCAGATAAAAACCATAATTCCTAGCAAAAAAAAAAAAAAAAAGCCCTCTAACTTTTAAGATACTCTTAAGACCAACACATTTGCAAAGCTGAATTTCACTCTATGGAAATTTGGGACAAGGACTGCGTGGCATTTTCAAAGGAACTCAGTATTGGCCAAACTCTGCCTCCACTGGCGTCAGTGACAGAACTCCCATAGATTTCAGTGGAAGTAGAATTAAACCAACAGAGAGTACTTTTGAAAATCCCACCTATAATGCTGGACTGAGGCCTCTGGGAGTGACGGTACCATAAATGCTCATAATCAGCTACATTGACTTTGCTTGTCCTCTCAAGTTCCAGTTTGACTGAGTTAATAGTAAGGCCTTGCCTGAGAGACTGTTTTTCTACAATTGTCTGTTAAAAAGAGTCCTTCCAAGGCTGTTTTTAAGGCTTATATTGTCCATCCCACTTCACGTTGTGAAGTATATCAATGAAACAGTGTCCTTTTGTTTTCCCCTTTACATTCCTAAAGAACTGTCCCTGTAGGCAGAATTCAGCCACCATTTTACTCATAAGGGGCACTCAAATATGATACACAGAGGTTCAAAAGCCCACCAACGTCACCAGCATTACTTGTGAAGGTTTACATTGATGTAAGAGAAGAATAAGTTGTAGGATGTTTTACCACCTCTAGCAGAGGGGACACATGCACACACAGCGCTTAGATATTTCCTTAATCTAAAATTAGTCATTTTAGACTGAAAAGATATATATGACCATGAAGCAGAAAGCTGACTACTACTTCCATCACCCAGTTAGCTCAGCAAGTTAGCCCAAACCTCCAAGACTGATGTCTTTGAAAGAGGAATATTACGCCTATGCTGTCCCTCTCAAAATTCTTTCCTGATCACCCACATTGCAGTTATCCCTTATCCCCATTAAAGGGAGTCTGCTGATATTGATTACACTCTTTCAGATTTTTCAACCATGACCCCAGCTAATAGGCCCTTCTAGCTGAGAACTATAGACCAGGCCATAGTAAAGGATATAATGCTATACCCCACCAGTGACTGGTGACCCAGCTCCAACACATCTCATGCTGTTTAAACCAAGGACATCATTTCAGTTGGAGATCATGTGAACAGAACATTAACATGAACCCATGTAGGAGCAGTGAGCTGTATTCACTCCACATTTCCAGTAGTTTCTAGAGACAGCCTGACAATGTGAATTATGTACCCTAGTTCTCCATCAGGATAGCAAGTCCTTCCACCAACTCAGTAATAGTTTCATACGACCAAATTACTGGCTTTGTTCATGAGCTCTGAATTGGGCCACTGGCTCTAACAAAGAAGCTGTTTCTAGAACTCATTTGCTACTCTCTCAGGTGAAGAACTCTTGTCATTTGTTACCCTCTAAATTATCTGCAATTATTTTGTTTAGCAGGTTAATATGGGAACTCTGTTTAATGTGACAGAAAGAAAAATTTAACTGGGTTGTGCTTTGTATCATGCCTTAGCAATCAGCACGTTAATAAGTCTGGAAGATTGATATCAGTTTGAAAGGCAAAACCGACACAAAACAATTAATTAAGAAAGTTAAAACAAATGAACGGCTCAGGATGGAACCGGATCTGTGAGAGGAGATGGTAAAAGCCCAGAAGGAAATACTCTAATTGAAAACTGGCAGTAGACGACACAGAGTATAGTTAAACATTATCTTATCAGAAAATTAGCAAAATGTAATTTTTTATTGGATTTTTACAGATGTTATTTTTAACCACATCAAAAATCCCACCTCATGGCTATTGCCACAAATTGTCATAATTACTATAATTTGAAGTCTGAGCTGCAGACTGACGGCTCAGATAGCTATCTCATCCTCTGACTTCCACTGTATTAGGAAAGGAGCCGGGAGACACATCTTCTCATTTTTTTTGTACTTGGTTTGGACTTCATTTGCGTCTATTATCCAATCTTATTCTTGAGCATATTAAAGAATGAATTCTTTTCCCCTACCTGAAGCACCAGAGAAAATTAGGAGGTTAAATATTAAGAGAGGTTAAATCACATTTAATTAACATACCAATTACCCCTGCTTGCAAGCAAATGGTTTTATTCCTTCCATATGTTTCCCTCAGGAACTCTGCCATATTTACTACATATATAAAATCTTATGTGTATTATACTTTAAAGGCATCTAGGAGGAAACTCAGTGGGAATTCTGCCACTGAGTTCACTTGCACCAGAATCAGGAGCTATAATACCAAATTAAGAAACAAAAAGAAAGGATGGTCAGGTGGTTAAGAAGCCATCTTAAGACCTGGTCTACACTAAAGACTTTTGTTGATGGAAGTCAGCTTTTTGCACCAAAACAGTGGTGGTGCACACATTCCAATGCCCTCCCATTCGCACTCCAATTGACCCAACTCCCCTGATCTTGCAACAAAAAATCCCACCTTGACAGAAAGGTGTAAAACTTTTTGTACTAAACTTTTAGTGACAGAGCATCAGTGTAGACACCGCACTTGGTTACATTGTGGTAAATGGCCTCCAGGAAGTGTCCCACAATGCCCATCCTGAGTGCTGCGGCCATCAGTTTGGCCTTCACTGCCCTACAGCCATCCATCCTCTCCCCTTTAAAGTCTCAGGATTTTTTTAAACTTCACTTCCTGCTTGGTGAGCTCACATCTCATCTTCCCATCTGATGATGGAGACTCCATGCACTAAACGCTCTCCCAGCTGGATTACACTAGAGCTTCTTGGATCTGATCAGCATTTATGGCGAGGTGGGTGGGCAATCCCAGATCCATTCCAGCTGAAGAAACTTTGATACATATGGTCAAATTTCTCAATAAATGGCAGAGAACAGCTATAAATGGGACTCACCACAGCACTCTACAAAAATCAAGAAGCTCTGGCAGGTGTACAAAAAAAGCTAGGGAATCTAACCATCATTCTGGTGCATAGCCAATGTCTCATCACTTCTACAAGGAGCTGGAAGTCATCCACAGTTGCAACCTCACCTCCACTGCCAAGACACCTGCAGATAGCTCTGCAGGCCTGGTGGCAGCTGATACTAAGTTCAACCCTGATGAAGAAGTGGTTGAGTTGAAGGATGATGTAGAGCAGGGAACTGGGGACATGGGGAGCCAGGATCTCTTCTCAGCCCAGGAGAGTTCAGTAGCCCAAGCCCCATGCAGAATGCAGGAGAATGGGGATCAAGTAAGTGATTTTTTAGAGCTGGTGCTGCTCAGCTACATGTGTTACAGCTGTCCTTTGCTTTGTTGCATTATACACCTGATTGAAGGGATACAAATGCATCAGAGTAGCTGGGTTTGCATGGGCTTCCCATTCCCTTTTCAGCTAGGCAGTGTTATGGAAAAGCATGCTAATGCGCACCAAAATTTCATGGAAAGCCTCTGGAGAGATTTCTAGGAAATGTTCCTAGGCGTACTTTCCAATCCTCTGCCAGAGAGTCCTTGGCAGAGCTGCTCTGTTTGTTCCTCTCTGGTAGCAAACTTTCCCACACCAACTGACAATCACCTGTGCAAAAACCAAAGTGGCATGCTGGCAAGCAGCACAGGGACCCAGTATGAATCTATTCACATGGAGGAGATGCACCCTAGCATCTCTTTCTACTCTCAGGAGTGAGCTACCAACATCTATGGCCCCCACCTGTGGAAAACGGTTGCACAATTTGAAATTCTGTCCTTGTCTACCCGCATCAATATCCAAAATAACCACCCAGAACCTCTTCCCCAGACAGAGTGCCTTGGGCACAACTCACCATACCTAGGTTGACCATCAAGCTGTATGCTTGCCAGGGGATAGTGAGAAAGAGGTGTATTTTACACTAACGAATCAATGCTCTCTTGCACTCACAATCTTGCCTCTGTTCATTGTTTATCTTACTTCTACAGATGTGCCCTTGAGGAGAAACTCCCATGCATACCTGCCGACTACCTGTGGCTGACAAGAAAACGACCATGAAGAAGCAAAGACAAGATGTTTCAAGAACTTCTCCAGCCTGTGAGGTAGGGGAAAAAAAGGGTGGGGGGACAGGGTGATGGAGACATCCTGTGTCCAAAAATAAAAGAAAAATGTACAAGCAGAAGAGGAGAGGGAACCAGGAGCAAGTGACAGTAGGTTACAAGTGCACCATAAAAGCCATGGAGAAGCAAACAGAACTGCTAACACTGCTAATAATGTTGCAGTGAATTCATGAATGCTCGCCTCACTCCCTTGCAATCAAGACAGAACTGCTCTCCATGCCCTCCTCGAACACCCCACACACATTCCTACCAAACTCCCAGCCCATCTTGGAACCCCATTCATTCCTCCCCTTCAGACAGCTTACTAAATGATACCTGGATTTACACCCAGCTGCCATAAGCTCACACTGCCCCTACTGCTTTCTACCCTCCAGTCCTGCTTTTCATATGTTTTATGAGTAACTGCTACCTAACAAAGACATGCTCTGTGAAAAATAAGCAATCTTTATTTGTTTCTTGCACACAGTGGTTGCACCTTTCACTGATACACAGTGGAAGCTGGATAGCAATCATAGCATGACACGGTGTTATTTACAAAGATATCTTATTGGTGCTCATTGTCAAAATAGTTCCTCAAAGCCTCCCTGATTTGAATGGCCCCCTGTTGTGCCCCTCTAATAACCCTGACATCTGGTTGTTCGTATTAAGCTGAAAGAAGATCCACTGATGAGTTCCACCCAGCAGGAAACTTTTCACCCCTAGCTTCACAAATATTATGGAGTGCACAGCAGGTGGCTACAACCGTGGAAATATTTTCCTTGTTTGGGTCTAACCTGCCATATAGGCATCAACAGTGAGCTTTTAATTTGCCAAATGCACATTCAACAGTCATTTGGCACCTGTTCAACTTGTTATTGAAGCACTCCTTGCTGCTATCCAGGTTGCCTCTACAAGACTTCATGAGCCATGGCAGTAAGCAACAGGCAGGGTCTCCCAGGATCACTGCGAGCATCTTAGCATCCCCCATTGGAATGCTTTGATTTAGAAAAAAGTCCTTTCTTGCAACTTTCTGTATAGGCCAGTGTTCCTGAAGATGTGTGCATTAGGCACCTCCCCTGACCAACCACACTGTTGTCAGTGAAATGCCAACAGTGGCCCATAAGTACCTGCAGTACCACAGAGAAGTATCCCTTTCTATTGATGTACTCCAACACAAGATGGTCCAGAGTCTATATCGGGATGCATGTGCCATCTATTGCTCCGCCTCAGGTAGGGAATTCCATCGCTGTAAAGCCATCCACTATTTCGCACACATTCCCAAGACTCACAGTCCTATGTGGCAGAATATGTTTAAAGCCCCTGCAGACTTGCAATAACACAATTCCAGCGGAGGACTTTCAGGTTTTAGACTGATTAGTGACCGACCAGTAGCAGTCTGGTGTTGCCAGCTTCCACACAACAATTGCCATGTGTTTCTCCACCAAGAGGGCAGTGCTCGTTCTGGTGTCCTTGCACCTCAGGGCAGGGGAAAGCTCCTCACAGAGTGGCACTAAGGTAGCTTCATTCAAAAGTTCTGCAGCTACTGCTCATCATCCCAGACCCGCATAATGATGCAATCCTATCCCTCAGTGCTCATTTCACATGTCCAAAAGTGGCAGCGCACTATGTAGAAAATGCAAACTGTAATCTAGAGCTGCTTGTTAACTTTCGAGTGTAGACAAGGCCTTAGACTCAGAAGAACAGTGAAAGAACTACGAAATGGGGCTTTTAGCCTTTCCTTACTTCTCAGTGATGTTGTGAGGATAAAGGTTAAGTCACTCAGATACTACAGTAATGACAGTTGGATCAGTATGTTAGGCCTGGACAACAGTACAAAATTAAGTTGGTTTAACTACAGAGCTTAGGGCCAAAGTTAAACCAGCCTTACACTTGTGTAGACAATGCTACAGGAAGGTGGATTGCCATGCTGATGGGAGAACCCTTCCATCAGCATACGCAGAGTCTACATGAATGTGCTACAGCAGTACTGTGGCAAATGTAGACATCCCCTTAGGCTCAGTCTATATACTGATGGTGACAAAATAGTCGCCATCCACGCACTCTTCCAAGTGTGACTGAATGGCCCACATAGACCTGTTCAGTCATTCCAGAAATTGCCATAGCATCTCCAGTTCTAAAACTGGAGTTTCTGTAAGTCAGTCAACCAAAAGGCATTTCTGGTCAGCTCAGCCTAATGTGTTTTGAGGGATTCGTAAATTGTCAGGAGATACACAAGGTGTTTTATATACCTTGTGTATCTCCCTTCGACTGCCACTGAAAAGTGCAGCAATGCCGGACTAGGGCTCAGATAGATAGACAGACATGACCAATACCCAAGACTTCCAATTTATGTACCTCTTAAATGTTATTTAGGAAATATCATTAAATATTGGATAGACATCTCTGGAGTAATATTAGAGGACGTGAAACCAAGAGGAGTAATTTAAAACCAGTAAAGGTCAAAGGAGAAAAAGACTAATTTTACGTAACATGTATATAGTTTGTATATAATATGGATATCTAACATATTATGCAACTTTAACGTGTTGTGGGACTATAATTTCATCATCTCTCATGCAATCTCAGCAGGACTGATCCTGGTCAGTACTTGGGCTTTCCCTGGAAGTCTGTCATCCAAGGTATTTTGAAAACTGGGACTCCTAAAGTCAGCACTCTTCCATCACAGTGGGTTCCAAGCCAGTGTTGCAGTGTGACGTTAAGGGACTCCGGTCAGCAGAGTGCCATCTTTACAATGAGACAAAGCTGAGGTCCTATGCATGCATGGCTGTTACAGATCCCCTGGGACTTTTTGCTATACTCAAGAGTTCTTGATTTAGGAGTCAAAAAACAGTGTGAAGGAATCATCTCGCCACTTCTGTCTGGCTAGTGAAGAACATGGGGTGGTGCCTGGGGAGAGGTGTCACACTGAAGGAAAGGAAGTGGGTCACAGTATGGAAAAGCTTGAGAGCCACAGCCCTAAAATAGTTTAGCTTCGGGTCACAGTATGGAAAAGCATGAGAGCCACAGCCCTAGAATAGTTTCTCTCTGGTATCCTTGCCAAACTACAATCTGGGTAATTACATTCTGATTACCAAAATTCCCCATCTATTTCATTTGCATACAATACTCTTGTTCACTTTCTGTCCTAAATGGTTTTTTAGTGTAAGGTGGGAATGCAGAAGAGGCAAGAGGAGACTCTTTCCTCTGTGCTCTCCTTCCTTTCTAAAGAATTACTTCTCTATCCCTTAGTACAATGCCGTCGGCCTCTCCAGCAGATCTCGTAGGAGCAAGAGAATGTCCTATGATAGCAGGCCTGGATCAGTACTAGCGTCACACAAGGAAACGAGGTACGTCCTTATCCTGTACTCTAACGCAGCAAACGGTGAAAATGCACTACTAATGAAGGATAAAATGTTCAGAAAAACAAGTGCAACTGGCTAAGAAAGGGAGCATACCAAAAGATATGCCATCCTTGCCTGATAAGATAGTTATTATTTATGCAGCACCTCTGATGGGCATGGTGCCATTTGAAGGGGAAAACGTGCTTCATGAACACTAACAACTTTGAATAATCCCGCAGATCAGTGGAGTTTAATTTTTTTCCTCTCTGCAACTTTTGCTGGTTTTACTCTGCTGTTAATTCAATGGCAAAGCAGAAAAGCAACATACTTGATCAGCAGAACTAAACATTAATAACATCTGCCTGTGCTGTCCAAATCCATTTCTAATGTAGCTGATCCCTTTAATACCGGCAATTCCAGCCTCACATTTCCAGCCCTCCTATTAATGAAATTTGCAAATCTACACAGCAGCAGATTTCCATGTTCTACTTAACATTCTTAAAAATATATGACTGGACCTTCAAAGCCTTTGTCATGGGAGCGGGCCTCACTCATCTGAATAATTGTCCCAATGGGACTGCAAAAGTGTAAGTAAAACTATTCTAGTGAGTAAAGGTTTGCAGCTTCAAGACCTATTTATTGAGAGTCAGTGCTCCATTCATAAATATGTAGGGTCAGACTGGGATAGCCTTACTTATGAAGAATAATGCCTCATGGCAGATTTTTTAAAGATACTTAGGTACCTAAAGATGCACCAACTGGGATTTTCAGAAACACCTGACACCTAAGTGAAATCAATGAAAATTAGGCACCAAGATTCTTTCAAAAACCCCCACTATGTGCCTACCTTCCTTTTTAGGAACCAAAATACTTTTAAAAATGTGGCACTTACTCCTCAAGCAGTCCCAGTGATTTAAATGGAACCATTCAATAATTAAATTACTGCTCCACGTGAGTAAGGGAATTACATCCTAACTCTTAAGTTTTATTATTCTGCCTGGGTCTTTAAAATATTTATTTACACTGCATTTTTGTATGATGAAGGTTAACCCAAGCTTGTCAGAATTTCTTTCTTTGTATATAAGCAGTTAGATCAGGCAATAAACCACAAAAAATGCTTTAATTGCTAGTCAACTAAGATCTTTAAACCAACCGAAAAAATAATCTGTGGGAGGAAGGAACAAAGTTTTTGGAGCATATATGCACAAAAGCTAAGAAAAATAGTAAAAAAGCATATGAATTGGCAGAATGCAGACCGGAAAATTCTACAAAATGTGTTTTCTGTGAATTGTAGGATGAGAATTTAATAATAAAATGTTTCTTTTATATAGTGTCTATCATGCAATAATCTCAAAACACATTACAAATATTAATTGCAGCTGTTCTGTGAGGTTTGTGAATATCATCCACACTTCACTTATAGCTGAACCAAGGCACAAAGCTATTAAATGACTTGCCCAAAGGCCCCATGGTAGAAGAAGGAATAGGACATACAAGTCCTGATTACTAATGCCCTATAAGACTACAGGAGTACAAGTGACGGGATATGGAAGATGAGCTAAGAAAACAATATGCAGCCCATCAAGGTTATCCACAGGTAATTCTGTAACCTGACTATCACCTGAAAACTGTGAATCCAATATCAGTAAATCCAGCATCCAAGGTATATTGCCAACATCCCACAGGTGTGCAGAGGAATACAGTAGGTAAAACAAATACAGTAGTGTGGATGGCTGCCAGGAGGAGATGATGTTTCTAAGTCCATAATGTGCTCATTCCACAGTGCACATCTGCATCCATTTCATATTTAGGGATTAGATCTTTTTTTCTCCTCCACTAGCTTTAAAGATATTTGAGAGTTAACGGCCTCTCTGCGCTGACACTATCCTCAAAGACACTTCCACCTCCTTTAAATCCCTGCTGAAGACTGACTACTTCTGCCATGCTTACAAAAAACAAGCTGATGAAGGGCCTGATTCAATGCTTAAAGAAATCAAGGGCAAAACTCCCACTGAACTCAGTGGGAATTTGATCAAGCCCTTTGCCATCTCATAAAGCAAACTCTGCATGGGATAGGCGGCTTTAGAGAAGGGAAGAGTGAAAGGACACAGGTGCTGAAGGAGGGAACTGGTGGGAGAAAAATAAGAAAAGTTTAATTGTGCAGGAAGACAGGGATGCTAACCAGCTAACTTTAGGGAGTTTAACTTAACCATGTACAGAAAAAGTTGAATGCCTGTTATTCTGGTCACTTTGCTTGTACATTATCGCTGTTACCATACCCATTTTTGTCTGTCTTGGCAGCAGGAACGATGTCTTTCCCTGTGGATGTAAAGTACCACCATTGCGCTCCCACAACATAAGCAATAGGAGTAACATCTCTGCAGTTTAAAGGTCAATGAAGGCTTATGCTAAGAAAAAAACTACAGATTGCAGAGTGAAGTTAATCAGGCCAGTGAGGTTTGTGTTTCACCAGTAAAGCATAACGCACAGTAGAAAAGGGGGAAGTTTATACCAGGGGCGTAGCTATGCGTGGGCCCATGTGCAAGGCCACTGGAGTGTCGTCTGGAAGCTTCTGGTCACATAATCGGAAGCAGGACTGCAGAGTCTAGGGCCCAGCTATACCCCTGATCTATATTACAAAATTAAGCGGACAAAGTTACATCTACAGCCGCTGAAGTAACTAAAACAGCCTTACACATCCACACTACACTTCTCATGTCAGCGGTGCACATCCTCACTAGGAGCACTTGTGCCAATCTAGCCATCAGTCTGGAACATCATGTGGTGGTTTCTGAAAGGCAGCAACAGTCTGTGTAAGCAAAGTGATCAAAGAGTTTTTTCGAAAGTTAGAAAGTCGATCTCTCCTGATAGTAGGTTGTCTAGTGGTGTCAAGCTCCTTTTTTGGTTGTACCCAAACTAGATCCACACATTACATGATAAAAATGAAAATACAAATTGGCATTCTGGATGAAACGTCATCGCATTGCAAGGACTTTGAGGGCAGGGGAATGAGAATGAAAAGTAGAATGGGAGACTTTGGTACTCAGAGATGAAAGAGAATCTGGTGGGGGTAATGTATGTAGGGAATAATGGAGGGGTGAATAGAGATAACACCACAACTACTTATATTACATCATGCCTCTTTCCATGAAGTTTATGCTTAGTTACAGATAAATATCAAGCAGACTTGGGAAAGTAGCTCACACTTGACAGATCAGGAATGTGAAACGCAATCTCTTCCTAGCTATAGAAAAAGTGGTGCCGAGAAATAGGATTAAGCTGTTTTACTGAAGAATATCGTAAATATATTTCTATGCTGCTCCAATCTTTGTTAGATTTTTTCTCCAAGGAAGTCTTTACTTAGCAATAAGTACTCTTTCCTATTTGCAAATAAAGGGCAATACTCTGCAGTTTTGACCCAGAAATGCAGGTTTTGACCTTGTAACTGCAATACCTGCTTTCTAGGCTAAGTTCAGATCTGATATAAGCAGGCCTGATTCCATTAACCTCAGTGACTTTTCAAACTCGTGATTGTTTGGGGCCTAATTCATGTTTTTTCAGTGCTTGAGAATGACAGTCCTGAGGACCATTTCTAGCAAAAAGCCAAAAACAAATCAAACACAATTTAAGTTTGCGCAGGTGTTTGTTTTTCCAGAAATGCAGGTTTGTTTGGATCTGGAAGCTATCCGGGGGCTAAAAGCATACCAGATGCAGTCCTATCATTGCATTTCTTGAAATACTGTGAGGAGACCTAGATTTTTTGTACAGTTATTCTAGCTCCACTTATGGGTCCCTAACTACTTTACAATGGACAGCATTACCATTGATCCCAAATTTTGCAGATAGGGCAGATAACGGTACAAAAAGGAAAGAGTTCTGCCCAAGGTCACCAAATTGGCTATTAATACGGGGAGCTGATCTCAGGTCTCCTGTGTCATAGTCTAACATCCTATCCACTACATCACACAAAGAGATACAAACTTGCCCACAGAAGAATATTTTGAGGAATTCATCGTCTTCCATTCCACTAGCATCAAGGGGAGTTGATGATGCTCAACATCTTTAAAGACTTTGCCCAGCACTGAGCAAGTCCAAGCTCAAAAACCTCAAACCTAGCCAGCCACAGCCCTGCTACCTTCCTTGCTGCCTCCTCCACTGCCTGTTTCAGAGGAGGTTGATGTGTGATTGCATCTTATTTTTATTTTACCAACTGAGAGTCAGAATGTGGGTGGGATTGTTAAAAGCTCCCAGGTGAGTTAGGCATGCAAGCCCCCCCACACACACTTTTAAATGAGATTTGTGCTTCTAATTCACATAGGAAAATCTCATCCCTGTGAAAGTCAAGAAATAGCAATGATTTATTTCATGAACATAAAGGATATGAGCCACCTGGGAGAGGGAAATCGCAGAGTTTAGGTGTTTTTTTTTTTTTTTTTGCACTTCATTTAGCCCTTTCTTACTGTGGCTGCTCCTTCTCAGAGTGCTCCAGTATCAATGGATTAGCAATGATCTCCACTGATTGCTCACACCTGCAATTCCAACCAACTCCTGTTCTGCTTTGTGCAATCAGCCATACCCAGGTAAGACCATCAGCTTCCAACATGACAATCAAACAGAGACCCACCTGACAGGTCAGACCAGACACCTGTGAGGGAGATGGAACAGGAAGGAGTATGTTGGCAGGGGAGGGGAAGGGAGAATTGCACCATTAGAACGGCTAGTACAATTATTAGACAAACGGGTGGACATTCTGCAAAAGGGGAACATTAAAATACCGTCGGGGGAACATGAAAGCCTCTGATCCAGCAGACCACACTAACTCCCATTAAGGTCGATGCAATTTTGCTGGAGTAATCTCTACAAGACTGGATCCCATCAGCAATCTATCAGCTTCAAAATGTGAGGCCAGAACTCTTCTAACTCATGGAAGCTGAGTTTCATTTACCACCGTATTTCTACAAGGAAGCTGTAAGAAACTGTGGTAAAATCTAATGCCACTGGATTTTGAAAAAGCCTCTGTGGTACAAATGAAGTCAAAAGGGCATGATTATCAATATCATGCACCCTCTGCCATCATTTATACCTGTGCAAAAGGGCTGTAAAACATTACCTTGTTGATCTGGTCAGCATATTCCCCTGCTAAGTTAATTACAGTTTCCTACAGATGAAAACAGCTGTAACTAAAAATCGATCTGTCCTGTGTACTGATGGCCCTGAGACCATAAATAAGACAGGAGCATAGGTAGCACAAAGGGGGCAGGATTCTGCATGTATGTAATGATGCATGACACTAGAGCTCCTGACAAGGCATTCACGGTGCTTGCAGTGCAGCCCCATTCAATCAAAAGCAAGAACAAACCAGCACAGAAAACACACATAAGGGGCTGGTCTCAAATATTTCCACTTTAAATTCATTTGAGGGGGTGATTGGTTAGTCTACTTTCAGTTAAAACCAGTTTTAAATTGTCCCTTTTTTTAAGAAGTGGGAGTGTCTGAGAGACTGGGGTGAATTCTCAGTTGGTGTAAATCAGTGTTGTTCCTTTGGTTTCAAAGCCTCTACTGCTGACTCACAGTGGCTGACAGCCCTTTCTGTTTTAGAGCTAAATTGTAGCTAGAGGATAAAAGTAGATCCCATGGGACGGTTTGATGGAATTCTGAGCTTCCTCTTCCGTGGGGCCCAATAATCCACTGCCCTCTACCTTGTACAGTCGTCATTAACACTTGTGGAAAATGTAAAACGCTGCCACTAGTGGAAATGAGTGGAGAATTTGGAACTGGCAATGTTGTACATCCACTTCGCACAATAGGAAGGGTGGTCACTGCACCGATCTATGAGAGAGTGTCGCATGTGTACCCTTATCACAACCTTGGACATCTCAGCAGAGCTGACCTAAAGAGCCCCAGGTGCTTCTGGTCTGGGCATCTAATGTTGTACATGGTGTTTGACTTGCATACTCCCTCTCTGACTGCACCCAGCCTCTGTGCAAAGGTACCAGTGATGGATGGGGAAGTTTCTTGTGCCTTTTTCTCCTTTCCAAACACGCCCAGTAAAGAAAAGGCATCAATAATTCCTTAGAAGGCAGCTGGTCCCGAGGGCACCCCAATTTCTAGGTACCAAATACTGCACTGTCAACTGCCTCTGGCTGTTCAATGTTACTTTGCAGCTAAAAGATTCTCTTTAAAATAAATTAGCATCATTCCAACTTTGTAATGGAGTATTTTATCAATCAAGTGCAATACAGAGCATAATTATATGGCTATATCTGCAGATTACACACTATGTCAAATGGCAGATCACACTGTGTACAGTACTGAGTTACCCTGAGATTGTTCAGCAATAAATGCAATACATAGCTGGTTCTCTCGCTGCGTGCTCTCTCTGTTTGGTGAGCATTTTCCAGCTGTTATCCCCCTCACCTGCATACCTGGGACAGAGTCTCTCAAGTTTATCAATCAAGCCCAGGGAACAGAAAACCTAACCTGGCTTCCTGCTCGAGCCAACAGGAAGTAAAAATTAGCCCTGAACTGTATAGTCTTTTTTTTAAAAAAGTCTCAGAGGCAGGAAACAAACAATACTCTTGTAGAAAAACAATGAATAAACCCTATCCAACCAGATCAAAGCAGCATCCTGGATGATTTGTTTTTTAAACCCACTTACTTTCAGAGTGCCCCAGAAACATGAACACTCATTTACCAAAACTTAACACAAGGTAGTATTTAAGTTACCGGAGTTATTTTCTATCATATGACACAAATTTTGTGGGGAGATTTTTAAAAGGCAGCCATGGGGTCAGGGTGCCTCAACTGCCATCTGTATTTTGAAAAACTCCTCCTCTGGGCTTTTCATACCACTGAGCGGCAACACTTAATACAGATTGACTTTTAAATGCTGATTGTCTGGATTAAATCCAGTGGGACCTGATTCTCTGCTGGCTTGCACTTACTTGCACCTGTGAAATGACAGTGCAACATTGTCCTAAAAAATCACTAACTCTGCTTCAACAGTGTTAGTGGACTCAATTGAAAAAAGAAAGTCACTGAGAACGTAAGTTGTAAAAGCAGAGGAGACCTGCATCCTAGGAGGCTTGCTGACTTAAGGACTCCAGGGGTTGGATTTATCCTTTGCTTTGTTTGTTCACAGACTGGGGAAAAGGAATGTTCAAACAGCCATAAATTCGCAGGGATTTTGGAGCATGCTTTTGGGGCCATGCATTTAGTGCTGCCTGATTTTTAATTGTGTTTATCTGATCTATCGAACTATTTCTTTGTAGCAGTGAGATAGAAGTGTCAAGTAAACTAGGCTTCTTCCAAAACTTCCTGTCCTTCAGCTGAACCAGACATACCTCAAGCACTGCCTCCCTCACGGTGTTTTTTTGCAGTCTGCTTTGGGTCTCATCCACCACCCTGATGCACAGAATAATCAAAAAGTTAACTTAATTTAAACTTAAATAAATGATCATTTTCAGTGTGGGGTTCAGGAGAGGAGCAGTCATGTTTCTGTGAGCTACTTCATCTCTTCAGCATTGGCCCCAAATCAGACTGCCAAGTACTTGGGGCCATAAACAAGAAACTTCACTTCTGCAAGGCAAAGTGGGGCGCTGGGGTCAGCAGCTTTCTGGATCAGGCCTAGAGTCTCCTCTCTAGTGATGCTGACCATCAACATGCAGACAATGCACATTTTACTGGACTCTTTGTACCATCTTTTAGACTGAATTTGACAACTAACCAGACTTACAGTTAAAAAAAAAAAAAAAGGAAGAGAGAAGACGACAGATTAAGACACTCAGGTGCACTCTACCCGGACAACGTGAGGTGCTTAAGAAGTGACAGCAAAGAAAATGCCTCTGATGGTAAAAATCAGATGGAAAAGAGCATTAAAGTATTAGCTAAGCTCACCTGCAAATTACTTTTAGACCACACCAATGCAAGTTTCACTTCACATTTTTGGGGGACAAGGAGGAATGTGAGTGGATCTATTTCCCATTACATCATAAATTTCTAGAATGTAGTCTAATCAAATATTCCCTAAAAATCACATATTAAGATCCGATTGACTGCATCAGCCAATCTGGATCTGTCCTCTTACTCTACTCCTGCCCAATACTTCATAGGAAACCCAACAGCATTTGCTAATCCAGCTCCTTCTGCACCTTTCAAAAAACAAATGCCTTCCCTTTCTGGGAATACTTCTAGCAGGTTTCTGGGGCACATCTGTTATCTAAGACAAATTATAAAAACCAGCCTTGAGTGGAAGGGATTTCTGCTGGCAGGGAAGAGAAAAAAATTGGAAGCCACGCCTCCATCCAACTCGACAAATCACAAAGGGATTCATAGAAAGAACCCTCCCCCAGAGCCAAAGGCAAAAGCCATCTGCAGTTAGTGCTGCTGCTTCAGTGCCCACCACCCATCTGCTTTTCCCCCTGGCAGGGCGGCTCCAAGAGAAATGGTGATGCCAAATGCTGGGTCTTCTTGCAGAGAGGATTTATGGAAAGTAATGCCACTCTCAGCTGTATTATAGATTAGATTTCCGACATAGATTTCCACATGGCTGTTCCAACGTGCTGCAGCACCTTGCCTGCTCTGACCCCACCTTGAATGCTATAGCTCTGTGCAGCCCCAGAAGAGAGGTTTCTGCCAGAACAAGGAAGGGAGAGTGGAGGCAGAGCTCTTTTCATGAGAAGAGGTATGCTCTGGCCATCAACTTTCAGTCAGGATGACTCCAGCTGACTTCAGCGAGAGGCTGACTCAGTATCGTATGAGTAAAATTGAGAGTCAAATTCTGCTTGCATCTTATCTGGGCGTACAGTTGGTGGAAGGCTGCAGAAGCTCCCTTAATGTATCGTAGGGTACCAAAGGATCTGGAAAGTGGTGAGGAGGAGATAGGGCCATGGCCCAGTCTGAGAGAGATATGGTATGCATGTTCCCTCAGCATGGTCCAGGAATGGTCCCCAGGCCTCCCCTTTGAATGAAGCAGCTCCAAAGCATACCTAGCTATGGTTTGTGTGTAAATGGCAAAATCTAATCCAGATTAGGAACCTCAGAAGGCAAACCCAATGAAATGTATCTGCATTAACATTTTCTCATTTGATCCCTATGCATGTTAATTCTTCTGGAAGCAATTCTCTAGCTAAAAACTCAGAAGGAGAATGATAGATAAATGTTGCTTCCCCTACCTCAGTTCCCTCTCCCCCCTTCCTTCAAGCACAAAGATTTATTTAAGGTGTTGAATCAAATTTCACAATTGGCTCTAAGACTAGTGACATCAAACAAAGGCAGGAAGATATAACTGCTTCCTTTCACTTCCTGTTCTACTACAGCTTTATAGAGCAAATAGATGGGAGAGATAAAGATGAAGTCACTGAAAGTATATCCCCCCCCCCATTGCTCTGCACAAATTTCTGATGCTAGAAGTTCTACTGGAGTTCAACATTATGCATCAAATGTGAACCTGCTGGACAATTCCTGGAAGCTGAGTATCTGCAACTGCTACCTATTGCAAACAGTCAGCCTAATAAAATCAGAGCCAAGAAAAAATTATAAATAATAAGACTAATAGATTTTAAGGCCAGAAGAGACCAGCAAGATCATGTAGGAGGACCTGTGTAATACAGGACACACCTCGCCCTGATAATGAGAGGATGAAACAATTCGTCACCTGTTGTAACCCTGCTCCAAGCTTGCCTGGCCCAAGGCTGAGTGGCCCAGGTGTAGTGCTTTTCAGAAATACATGGCAAGCACAAAGTTAGGAGTAACAGGACAATCACAAGTCTGCATCTAGGTCACCTACTCAAATGCCGCTCACATTGTAGCTGTCAGCACTGATTTACTGTGCTATTGTGATAGATACTTAGCTTTTATATAGCACTTTTCATATAAAGATCTCAAAGAACTTCACAGAGTGCGGTACAGACTCTCTTACAGATGGAAAAACTGAGGCATAGAGAAAAGAGGTGACTCAACCAAAGCCACCCAGCAGGTAGGGACAGGATCAGGGACATAATTTACTTCTCTTAACCTCTGCTCTACTGTACTTGCTCTTGGAGCATGCTGCCTCCTTATAATGGATAACTACTTTGTACCAAACTTCAGCACATCAAAATGTGGGTGAACAGGAATGTAGACAGTATGTTATTTCACAGCTTTCCCCATTATTACCCAATAACTTTTTTAAACAGATAATTTCTTGTGATATTTGACTCAGCTTTGTAGTTGCTAAAATACAGTTCTTTTTGAACAAATTACTAGGCAAAGTCAGTGATTCATCAGAAACTATATTTCATGAATACTATCCAATCAGCTACAGTACAAACTAAAAACTGATGGCTATTTGGTGCCTTGTATGAAAGCATATGGTGATTTCAAAGAAATTCCTAGGCTGTCATCATAACCAGCCCTCATCATGGAGGTCAGGGGCTGAATTAACCTCAGAGTCTGCAAGTCAACGGCTTTATCACCTAAGGCATGGAAGGAGGGGATCAGGTGCTGAGACACCTTCTGCCATCTGGGCCGTCGATCAATGGAACCTGAGTGAAATCAACTTCTGATGCCACTACTAACTCTGCTCTTCCCCAGCTAAGCGGTAACGCAAAATCTGTTGCCTTTAGAGTGAGGTGAATGAAGACGAGTGCTAAGCAGCCATCAAGCAATGGATTTGTAAGAGAAGATATTAGTGAAGTAGCTCACAGGCTAACTCTCATATTTCTTATTACTGGACAGAAACATTAATGGGAAACTGCTTAACATGATCACTTACTTATTGCTTTGGTTAGGGCTCATGCTCCTAGCTCTCCCTTACCCTCTCTTGCTTTCTCTCTGTCAGTGTATCCAGATGAACACATTCTGCCTAGAAATACTCACAGCAAATAATGACATTCAAACATTTGAATATCTTGTTCTTCCTCTGCCATGCGTCTTCCAGGGCCTCAAAGCATTCACCTTTGTATCTCTCTGCCTCACTTGTCACTGTGGTACCCAGACACCTGTACCTATTGAAATCCATCACTTCGTCACCAAATTCCAGAGTCTTTGTAAATCAGGGGTGCATTCATTGGCATGACTTCCTAATTATCCCCCACACAAACTGTCCCTCACACTAACTTGTCACCTTTTGGTTCTTTCTTGCAAACGTAGCTAAGAAATGGGAATGAAGATGTCAACCAATACAGTCCCCTGAATCAAAGAAAGGACCTTGGGTATTGGGTTTTAACGTCATTGTTCTGATTAAAAGAGTTTAAAGGAGTCTGCAGCACTTCCTCGCTCTGTTGCATCAGAGGGAAGGAAAAGGCTTCCATCTACAGCTCATTAAACACAATTTTACCTTGCATCTCATGAATGGGAAGTTAATAGCAGCTTGCTTCAGCAAAGCAATCTCTGCTTTATATTTTAGGGCTCACAGGTTTGCCAGGAAGACCAAACAAGTCTGCTGAAATCAAGGCTAACCCAGGCAGTGATTTTGAAATAAATTTAATCCCAAATCTGTAAATTAATGTGCTGTAACACAACAGCCCCCCCCAGCGCTCCTCTCCCCCATGCAAATTATACATATTGTTAATGATATTTCAGCGTAAATTGATTGTGTTACTCCTGTTCAAGTCCAGTGCCGCTTTGTAACTTTCAATCACAGCATCTTCTCTCTTCTGAAACAGATTAAAAGGTCTAAAAGAGCAGTGTGATCACAAAGATAGGAATGGGTTTGGGTTTTGATACAAAAAAAGGAGTGTTTTCCCAGACTTTAACTAAACCTTATCCACTCTTGTCAGTCAGGGCAGACAGTTGAGAGCAATATTAGAGGAGGTAATTGCACGCATCAGTCAACAGCTTTTGTCCCACAGCCACTGAGACTTACAGTAAAACGGGCACAGGAAAACATTGTACTGGATTAAAGGCAAAAAAAGATCTTTCTCTAGCTGCTCTCTACTCACCAGCTGTTATGTTCATCAGTAGGGACAGAAGCTGAAGCAATATCTATAAAGGAAATCTAGCCTTTTTTTTTTTTTTCCTCTTCCAGCTCTGAAACAGTTTACTCTTTGCTTTTAGAGTAAAACTTTATCACAAAAATGTTTTATCTTGTCATCTGACATTAAGTCATGCATCACGGGTGCAGAGCATTTTACTAGCTCTGAATTTCTGAGAAACTCCTTCCTTTAGGGGAAAAAAAAAACCTATAATCTCTCAGTCTGACAATTAAACATCCTTTCTCAAGCCTTTGATCTCATTTGGAGTAACTCATGAAAAGGCTCACAGTAGCTGCTTAAATAAACAGCGTGAAAGGAACAGACACATTTTATTAACATTTGATTGTAAATCACCTGCAGCAGCCCACATGCTGGTAGGAACAGTTGCTCCACTGTCTGAGGATACAGTACCTGTTACTGTTACCGCAAACCTGTTGCAAAGAGTAAACGTATTGTAAACGATAGAATTAGCTGCAAGAGCAAAATTAGATTGGCTCCAAATTGAAGGGCATTGACCAGAAAAAAGCAAAGATTGATTTAGCCTGGATCAAAATAAAAGTTGCCGGTGTCATAAATTATACCTTAATGTTTTCGAGAGTTGAAACTCAGGGTTTCATCACTGTGACCACTGGTGGAGTCTGTTGCCTTTTCCATAACACTGTGCCAAATTCATACGTGAGTAATGGAATGGTGCAAAAGCTGATGTTGCAATTTTAACTAATTGCCTGACTTTTGGAGCAAAATCCTACGCTTACTCATGAATTTATAGCCTAAGACAATGGACTAGTAGAGAAAATAAGACAAGCACCTGCATATTTAAATTCTTACCTTAACTTTGCATTAATGATGTCGGGTGGGGGGAGGTGTGGAGGGTGGGGGAGACTTTTAAAATGGCTCATTTGTGAGTACTTATTTTTTAAAAAAACTGTCCTATCACAGATTTACATAAAAGATGGAATTCCTGAAGGGTTTTAATACATGAAATGATTTTAAAATCAATAAAGTATTACCATAAGTTACAGTTTTCCCCATTCACTATTTTTTCACCTTTCAGGTAGAAAAAAGTTATGGTGATAAAGGAATTATTTTGAAATCAAGTCAATTCACATTAATATAATCGTTCCAAAAAATTCTTCTTGGAATCACTGCTGAAAATTACATAGAAACAAGCTAGTGAAAAGAGCACTTAAATCAATGTACTTGTTGCTTAAATTTATGCATTGTGCTCAAAAACTCATCCTTTTCTAACTGGTCACAAAAAAATCAAAATACCATGAGCTCTTTTGCAAGGTTACACTCATGCAAGTCCAACTGCAGTCTTGGAAAACATTAATCCAAGGGCAATCACAAAGCCACTTTTAATGCCTCATTATAGTAAAACACATGTATGTTCATAGTGGGCCTGAACCAAACACTGGATCAAATACTCTTGAACTTAGGGACATTTGAATCTACATACAGATCTTATCCAAACTTCACTGCTGATGCCCAACATTATGGATTAAACCAAAAAAATCACAGACTCAGAACCTTCTTGAACTATAATGAAGTTCAGAACCAAATTTGGATCTCAGTGACTTGAGCCCAAATGGGATAGATAAAAGCCTTCCAATTTGTTAAATTTTATTTATCAGAGCAAATCAACGATACATTTCACTGCAGAAAAACAATATTCATCGCAATTTCCAGCAGCTATTTTGCTTTGCTTTACACCACCATCTTGCCAGGCTAACATCAATGAGTTCTATAGAGAAGGAGACCCCAAACCCATGAGGATCTCGCCACTGATGGCAGTGGAATACAGTCATAGCATAGGAACAACTCTCTCCAGAGTGCAAAGCTTCTGGCAGACTTTGATCTTGTTCTATGCACCACTGCTACTGCAAGTGGGCCAAATTAGATCCCCCATACAAAATCAAAAAGCAAAACAGTCAGAAGTGCACAGCTGCAAAATATCTGGGCATATTTGCCTGCCCAGTTACCATAACTGCACACACAAAGAAGTCAAGTAATTGCCTATTTATCTGTGCAATTAGCATGGTTGCATGGTGACCGCATGTGTAAATTATTCACGTAAACATGAATATTTAAAATCTGATTTTCAAAGTCTACTCACAAAATCATGTAGGAACTAAAAATTGTATGATATTTAGAGGCAGTATTGTTTACGGGGACTGAGCTGAGAGCCATAAACTCCCAAATTCTAATCCTTGCCTGCACTCCTCTGATATAAAATGGAGACAGTACTCAGGGCTGTTTTGCACATTAAAAAATATAATGCTAATAAATGGACATGCAAGGGCTAACTTTTGTTACCCAATAATTAAAAGAAGAGAGAACAGTCATGTTTTCTTGCTTAATTAAAATTTAGCCTTGTTCAAGCCTATGCTATTGAAATACATGGATAACGAGATATGAAGGCTCAGGGGCATAGCTACGGCTGGGCCTGTGTGGGCCACAGCCCATCCACTTTGAAAGCAGGCCCACCCAATCTGCTGCTTCTGCTGCCAACACTCAGCTCAAGCATGACGCATGAGGCAGCTTTCGGCAGGTTGCTATCCGAACTCCGTTTCTCTGACCACAAGAGTCAGAAAGAATCACTAAGTTGCCAGTTCCCAAGGAAAATGGAGTATCTGCTGCTTCCCTAACTTCCTTCTTCCAGTCACATGGGAAGCAGCCAGGTGCACCCCAGTCAATCAGGAGCCTGCCAGAAAAATCACTTCTGGCTACGCCACTGCAATGGTTCTGCATATTTATAAAAGAAGCTGAACACAGGTCTCATCCAAAGCTCATTGAAATCCATAGAAGGACTCCCACTGCTTTCAAAGGGCTTTGGATAAAGCCCTCTGCTAGGGACTGATGTCTTTAAGTCCAGTTCTTTTCTCACATCAGTTTTACATCATTGTAACTCAGTTGTCTTAGTGGAGTCCAGTCCTTCTGACTACACACACATTATCATAAAAATTGTTGCGGTCAAACTTGTGCTCAATTCAGTTCAAGCAGCAGTTTTACTGAAGTATGAGACAGATACAAATCAAGGTAAGTTAAACAGTTAGAAGGTGCTCCTGCTGCTATGCAAGTTAATTACTCATCAATGTATAAAACAAAACCTTTAGTGCAACAAAAACGACATTACAAAATTAATAGGAAAATGGACCATGCACAACTTGCATACACCAGCACAAGTTCAGAGACAGATCTAAACTGATGGAAGCTTGAATTTTATTTTTCACCCCTTTGAGCCTGAATCTCTTAGTAAAATCGA
Organism: Podocnemis expansa; assembly: GCA_007922195.1. Taxonomy (NCBI): domain Eukaryota; kingdom Metazoa; phylum Chordata; order Testudines; family Podocnemididae; genus Podocnemis; species Podocnemis expansa. The sequence continues at coordinate 7,118,059 of ML682074.1, read as the reverse complement.
ATAACTCGCCAGCGTCAGTGAGGTTACACTGAGATAGAACATGAAAAGAGAAATGAGGTCTTATATGCCTCATGTAAATTGCACCACCTGAGGCACTAATGGTGTACCTATGCTTCTGGGCTTACAGTTGCTTACCCATGTGTCATCTACATCTCACCTCTGAAGTTGACCTGTGATGCTTAAGGTGTTGAAAGTTGCATATCAGTAAATGGTCCAGCTGATTCAAAGTAAGTTTAAATTGGCATAACTTAAATGCTGAAGGCATGGAAGAAACGAGGAGAGTAGAAAACTAACAAGAGGGCAAACGTCAATGCATCTTCCTCCCTACTTTTACTCATACCAAGTTGTGACAGTCCCTGGAGGGATGCTTTGTCCCCAAGGGGGTGTTGGCACTTCCCTTGTCATCGGGTGGACCATCATCGGGCTCTGAGTCTGTCAAGCAGCAGGCCAAAAAGTCCAGGACACCTGCTGGCCTGGCTTGCTTCCTCAGGGTGGCTAGGTTTGCTCCATGCCCCAGCTGCAATCCTCATGGACTGGGCCATGGGGCAACCCATAAGAGGGCTTTGGACCCTTTGGACCCCTGTATGCTGCCGGCTTCCCTAGCCTGGAGCTTCCCATTGTGAAGACCTTCTCTGGTGGGCTCTAGAAGCAGACCTCTCCTCTTCCTATCACCCCACTGTGAGGCTCTGGATGAGCTTTTAACTTCCCTTTCTTGACAGGGGGTGGGAGGCCTGTCTGACCAAGAGCGGCCTCCCAGCTGTCGAGGTGGTAGAGGGCTCCATCTCTGATGGGAGAGATTGGTACAGCCCGTCGTACAAATATACCTTCTTGAGTCTTCTTGACTAGAAGTCCCATCTACAGAGAGTCCCTTACACAACCCACTTATCATTCTACAGAATTCACCTTTGAATCTGCTTGAATAAATATCTCCTCCATACATGAAGTGGAAAATACTATGCTATTTACAACAATCAACAAAAAGGGGCAATCCTGTGGATTAAAGTTTATTGTGTCCATTATTTCCATAAAGTACATGTATTTCTAACACATACATTTAACAGGGCCAACCCTTTTTGTACTGTCTGTAATTAGTTTATCTCCAGCTACAAAAACAGGTACATGATCACCGTATTTGGTAATAGAGGTATTATGGGAAAAATAAGTGTTGCTTTACTTTGAGTGTAGGTCTTAAAAGAAAACAGATTAGAGTTTATGTGAATAAACAAAATAATAGATAGGCTAATTCTATTGTTTGCCTCTCAAATTATTTTATTAGATGGAACATATTAATTATAATGAAAGCAAACCCCTGACTCTGTTGGCTCCTAATGAAAATTCCTTTGCAAGATTATTGCAGGATTTCCCACCATTTTCTTTTTCTGATGAAATTAACTCCCTATGGTTGGTCAGCATGATAATCTAATTTCAGCCAATCAGCTTGGGAGCTGCCATTTACCTCACAAAGGGAGAAAAAGGTATCTGCTGTCATAGCAACGAGTGGTTTTGCTCTGATCACATTTGGATCCTCCAGCATAATGAAAGACACTGGCTTGCTTTTTAGATGATTAATCTTTTCCCCTGTGAACCTACTTGAATACATTAGCAAAACAAGTATGAAAAATTTGTTTATCCCAAGACATTCATTAGAAAATTACCTGCAGAAGTAATTCTCATTAGGGCAGAGTTTGTGAATAGCAGACCATATGGTAAATGAAAGCAGTAAGAAGCAAAAAAAAAAAAAAAAAAATCTATCTGCACTGCAACAGGTTTGAAAAGTTTATCAGGTTTCAGGCTAAAAGTTTAAATCACTTAAGCAACAAAAGTACAAGAACTATTTCAGACAAACAAAATTCCAAACAGGAGAGGAGGGTTTCACAAACTTCAGGCTTCATCCTGGAAATCCTTATTTACACAAGTAGTCCTTATTTGACAAGCCCATGAAATCAATGAGCCAGGTTCTGAGCTCTCCCTGTGTAAATCCAGAGAACCTCCACTGATTTCATTGGCCATAAACCTGTGATTTGTCCTATGGGGACAGATTCTGATCTCAAACCAGTACAAATCCAGGGAAAGTTAATCAAGTACTCTGACATAAATAAGCAAGAAGTCCTCTGGCACCTTAAGAATAACAAATTTATTTATTGCATGAGCTTTCATGGGAGAAAAATCCCACTTCATCAGACACTATGACGAAGTGGGATTATCTCCCATGGAAGGTCATGCGATAAATAAGTTTGTTAGTCTAAGTGTCTCAGGACTCCTTGTTTGTTTTACTGAACTAGACTGACACAGATGCCTCTTTGGAATCTGACATAAAATAAACAGGAGAGAGGAATACAAGCAACATACACAGAGGGACAATTTCAGAGTTAAGTATAAGAAAAGATCAGGTGATAGTCTATATCCTTTCTTCTGGCTTCTTTGGGCCTGATTCTCCAAGCATTTATCCCAGCATAAATAATAACTCAAAGTAACTTCACTGAAGGCAATGGATTTACAGAAACTTACACGAAAAGACAATCAGAATTACAATATTTAACTTGCACCATTTTAAATTTATTGCCATGAGTGGTCACATCCTACCCAGATTTTGAATTATAGTAGTGTAAATCAAGACAAACGCCTTCACCTTCAATAGGTCATATGGAAAAGAAGGGCCAGGAGAGAAGTGAAAACACTTACTGGACATCATCTGTGTAGATCTGGGGGGGGGGGGGAGCTGGTTTTGGGTGGGGGTGGAATTGGAAAGGATCCATAGAGACAGGAGGTGGTGTGGGCTCGAGAGAAGTGCAGGAGAAAGCTGAAAGTGGAAAAGGATTGTGCACGTTTAGTTTAATCTGAGGAAACTGCACTTGGAGAACAAAATTAAAAGTGTCACGTGCGAAGAGAACTTCATTCTCATTCACTCTGCTCTGAAATAACTTCACCGCTATTCCACAATGCACGTAAACGGGACTATATAGGCCAAGGTGAAGTGGTCTAAATGTTCTTGTGTAGGAGGGGATGCACAAGGCGGCTAATGTCTGCTGCCTTTGCAAGGATTTAATTCCAAATGTGACTTTGTTTGGATTCCTCCCCACTCATGATGAGGAGGAGAACCCAGTGCTACTTCTCTTAGAAAGCAAAAGTTCTCTCTGTTAACAAAGGCCACACCATCAGTGAGGCTGTTCTGTTCTCTTTCCCTCTACACCTCAGAGAGCTGAAATCATTTACTTTTTAAAAGGCAGAATTAAAGTAAGTGTAGTGTTATAAAAATCCAGGCTATAAGAGTCCTGAATCTAAGTGCAGATAAGCAAGTCTAATCACTTAACCTCACAACTGCCCCCCGCCATTGTCTGGTATGCCCCAAGTTACACTGTAACGACAGAAGTATAAGAAAGGGCCACTTCTTCGCACAGTACATTCATTTGCACTCAGTGAAAACTGATTTCATAGAGAGGCTTCAAAACTAGCTGGTTTGTATCAAGTGCTGTGAAGCTCTGCCAGCAGTTATTAATGGCTTGCAGACTGGAAGAGTTTTAGAAGAGTATGATATTGAACTTTGGACTATTGTCTTGAGTAGTAAATGTTTGCCCTACTTTGTCTTCCTTTCCTCAAATGGATTTCTGACAAGGGTCAGACACACTCACTATACATGTTCAATGGGCACCCTTAAAAAGTCTCACTAATTTAAAAAATTATATTGATTCTAACTGAATTCTCCCTTTTAAAGCTAGGGAATCTCTCTGTTACTAGGAAGACCTTTAAAAAAATCAGCAATTTTTTTTTTCAAACATGCCCCCTGTGCTAACGTAAAATATCACATTTTTCTAATCACTGGGGTCACAACAGGTTTTCTTCTTTATTTAAAGAAAGAGATTTTCATGCAGGAACAGAGGACCACTGGAAATAAAAAATCCTCCACTCTAGGACTGTCAAGAAAGAGAGACAATTCCCCAACTGCTGCCAGCACCAGCTGCCCAGAAATGCAGCTTGGTTTTCTGAAAAGGTTCTTACCAAGCCACACCATCTGGACCTCTCCACAGGTTGCTCCATGGTGGTTAACTGCAGCTCAGGGCTGCAATAGCCTCCACATTCCCTGTGCAGGGAAAACACGGAACAAGATCCCCTGATTCAGTCTCACTGCATGAGCTTTCACACCCACAAGTCATTTGCAGTCAAACCAGTGGTATTTAGTCCACCAGGGAAATCTGGCAAAATATCACTATTTTCATTGAGGGAAGGAGGGAATTATAAATATGAATGTGATCCTACAAGGCTGAGAAAATACGGAAGGCTTGATTCCAAAGAAAATATTCTCCCTAAGATACTCACAGAGGAGACTTTCCAGCCTCTCCCTCTATGGTACTAATTCATCATATGGGGGCAACAATGGGGTATTGTCAACTCCTGAAATTTTATTGAAAGGCTTATGATAGTTGGTATTTCTCCACAAGCCCCAGCTCATGGAGTCAAGTGACTAAAAACAAAAAACAAAACAAAAAAACCCCCCACAGCTCATCTTTATATGAAAATGAATTTTAGCCCTCAAGATGGTAGAAAGAGAGTGAAAACATGAACCAAGTATACCCGAGAAGCTCAAAACCCAGAATCCAACTTCTTCTAAAATCTCATGACCATTTAAAATTATGATCTCTTGATTATTTGGAGGCCAACATGATTTCTAAACCGTTGGGATTGGAAATACTGTCAGTGGCTCATTGAAACGGTTGGAATTGAGGGCATGTGATGCTAGAGGTAGGGACGTGAGGATCTACCTCCTCCATTAAACAAAGTTCCTTTTTCTCCCAAAAGCATGTATTATAAAGAATCACCATCAGAGGCCACTCAATAATTAGAGGGAGCTATTGGGCAGTCATCAATGTGCCAGGGATTCAAGGCCTTTCCCAAGAACAAGCTAAAAACCTAAGCAATCCTACCAGACCTATGCTGGAAAATCTGGAGGGAGGCTATTGTTTGCTGTGGGTTTAAGTCTGAAAGATAAGATTTTCCAGAGAAAGTCAGGACGACTCTTCTGCCATTCTTTTTCACCTGGGTACGTAAGAAATTCTGAACAAAGCTAAGAAAAAGCATTGCCACTCTGAGTTACCCTAAAAATATAGTTAATATCAGTGATTTCACTTGAAACAAGACATTTTACACACACCTAATCACTATCCCTGAATGTGGTCAGGTTCTTACACCAATGTTATTCAGGAGATAAGACTAACATAATTGTCCTTTCTGCCCTTAAAATGTATGACTATGAACTTCTGGTGTTATACCCACCCCTACTTGATTTTTAAATACTTCTGGCCCAGATACTCCTAGAGTCTTTGAATCAATGCTTGGATATTTTATGAGAAAGCTTTTTTCCAGTTTTGCCTCTAATATATAGGACTCCTTTCCTGGTCAGAATTTCAAAGGTAAGTAAGTATTAACTATTCCATGTGGGTGAAAATAAGTCTAAATCCATTCAGCAGATATTGCTCCCCCTGATGTCATTAGAGATCTACAGACATTCTGGACCCCTTCGGACATAAGTTTTTTTGGTGCTTTTTGCAAACAACAGTAAAAAAAAAAATCATCTTTGCAATTTAGTGGCCGATTTTCAACGACTCAGCATGCAAAATCAACCACAGATTTTCAAAAGCTCAGTTCCCATTTAGACACCAAAAACAGAGAGCAATTTTCAGATGTATTTCACAGCACACAGTTTAAGGAATTATTTTGCAGACTCTCTTTAAAATCTGACCCTGTCCATCAGAGTTTTCTACAGTAATATGGCAGAATATAGATCACATAACAAAGATGAAACTGAAGATGATTCACATATTCAGAAATCTGTTTTAGTGAACAAAACTCCAAGCATTTAGCATCAAAATTTTTCTTGGACCGTTCATAAAATCCTATCAGCATTACCCATCATTGGAAGTGGAGAAATGAGAGATGTAACAGCATCGCCAGGGTGACTTCAGACTTCTTTTCATCCGTATGAAGTAGTTAATCCTTACATTTTCCATTATTTCAGCCTCCTCATAGTTTCTACAGATCTCAACTTAAACAATGTGTTGTGTTAGCCTCTAGTACTCCTCTCCTTACAGGGATTTTCAGATTTGAACATGTATCTCCATTTAAACTCCTTGGATCCATGTTGTATGTTAATTGATAACTATGTAATTAAAAGGAACAAATTCAAAATGAGTACAATTGCTGCATCACTGGCATTTTAAATGATTCCATTATTAATAATTCATGCTCAAAATCCCATATGTGAGCAACGAAGCAGGAAAAAAGATGAAAACGAAGTCTGATCTATGACTAACCTTACATCTGTAGAGAACCTGACTAAACCAAGTTACAACATTATGTTGTCTATAACATTTAACCAAGTACAGTAGGAAACTGTCAATCATCAACTTCTGTCATAATATCAATTTGCAGCAATGCTAAGAGCTTTATTAATATAATAGAGCAAAAAGCTATGATAGAGGCTAGATATCAACATGCATGTATTATTGATAACTGGGGCATCACAACATGTGATTTTGAAAGGTTTTCAACAGATATGGCCTAAAACTGGAACTGCTTTCTTAAAAATGGGCAGGAGATCCCTGGATCCCTGGATGTGTCTGACGAAGTGGGATTTTCTCCCATGTAAGGTCATGCGATAAATAAATTTCTTAGCCTTTGAAAGTACCACAAGACTCCTTGTTTATTTTGATGAACTAGACTAACATGGTGACCCCTTTGGATCTTGAGATTTAGGCATTGTTGAATCCAACTCCTACCATTGATTCAATCTTGAACTCAAGCCCAACCCTAACCCTAACCTAGATTCAAGTACAACTTCCTTCTTAGCATAGAGGTTTATTTTTAAATCCAAAAGTCTTTTTTGTATCCATACATAACTGCAGTGGCACCTCTGAGAAAGCAATTAGCTGCAGGTTAAAATGACGGCTGTTAGATATCTAACCATCTGATTGAGTCAGCAAGTTTCATGCTGAAGTCACATTTCACACCGAAGTCAGTTCGTGGCAGATCCCAGTATGTGCAAGAGTGAAGACGACTGGTTATGTGAAAAGGGTGGAGCAAGTCATGCATGAAAATGTTCTGCCCTCAGAGAATATATTTATGATGTTGCCATCTTGCTGTATTTGACTGTCAAAAGAGAGAAGGTGTTCGGGGGAACACCTATTTGGTACACAAGACCTCCCAACGAACCTTAAATATTTGTATATCCAGATTCCTTTTTTTTTTAAAGGCTCATGCTGTGCCATAGCTGTCATCAAGATGAACTGCTGCTTGTTAAAATAGCCCCAAAATATTTTAATGAAGGGAAAGACACGTGCTGAAATGCATTCGTATTCTGCCATTAAATCATGAAGTCGATCTATTTGTAGTAAAGGTGCAATGTGAAATTAACTTTTTACATGCCGTCATAAATTTGACAGAAGAAAGTCATTAATGGCGCAACAGCAATTTATTTGCTCATAGTGATCTATCTGATGTCCTGTTTCAAACCCTCAAGAAGAAATTCCATAGTGGAGGTGGGGAGGGACTGGGGACGAGAGGGACAGTGTTGATCCATTAATTGATTTCATCACAGAATTGAGAACGTTCACACTCAAACTCACCCCTTTCCAACTACGTTTCTGAGGTTCTCTCTTTTAGACGACTTATCTTCAACACATAAAAGTCAGTCCTACAGCTGAAGTAACTCACATGGTTACCCAGATCCCACCCATGCTCTCAGCTATTGTGATCTAAAGTGCCTGCAGCAGTTCTTCTACTTCAAATATGATACAAAAGTAAATTGCGTTTAATTTAATCCCCCATGTAATGATAATTTAAGTTAAATATAAAGAAACCAGGAAATCAATTATTCCCACAGTGGGACAGTAACGATGACATAGCAGTAGGCTATGCCAAATGCCATGAAGTTGATTTGTTTATTTATTTTCAGTGAGTAAGAAAATGCCAGCCTCAGTCAGCCATCATTACTGAAGGAGAAGACCCTGAAGACATCTTAAAAACCTCTGAAATCCAAATGTTTCTGATCTTACAAAGAGGCACATAAATGAGCTGCTGTTTGGGTTCCTTACATTCTGAAAAATCAAGCTTGTGGAGATGACTGTGGTCACATTGTTTTAAAGCGTTCTGAGAGCACCAGTAATTTTTTTAAGTGTCTTAAGCTCGTAACGTTGTAGAATGTATGTTCTACAAACAGGTTGTATATTTTCCAGTTAGACTGAGCCTGTTTATTTTAAGCCCACAAACTGATCGATTACTTACAAGCCAGATAAGGGAGATTAAATCAGACTTTTCACAGCTATGATATAATCAGTGATTTGTTTCATGATTTTGTCCTGCTCGGACCATGGAGCGCTTAAAACACATGGGTCAGATCTTCAGCCTGTATACATTAGTCCTGTTCTATTGACTTCAGTGGGACTATGCTGATGTACACCAGTTTGGGATCTGCGTATAGATCAGTATTATCCTTGGAATCTAGGTCTGGTGTTCTGAAGAGGCAGGAAACAAATAGACTCTCCTTTTCTAAATAGTCAAACGAGGGTCCTGGGACAAGATGATGCAGGGCAAGAAGGTCCACATGGGAAGGAAGCGTCCATTCACGGAAGGAAGACTCTATTTGGGATGTTCCAAAGGGGCAGCCATGTTAGTCTAGTAAAGCGAAAAAAAGCAAGGAGTCTTGTGGCACTTAAAGACTAACAGATTTATTTATCGCATGAGCTTTCACAGGAAAAAATCCCACTTTGTCAGATGCTTTGAGTCTCAGAAATCAAATGCATCCAGGTTAGTAGGAGGAGTCTGTGCTGAAGATGAGTGGCTGACAAATATTTAGAGTCCCTAGGGTTTGCCAGAGCTAGGTCACTGGTAGTGTTAATCTACTTCCAGAAAAGGATCACTTGATCCTCTACAAAACTGAGTCTTCTTTAATTCACACTGTGTGTGGCCTAATCTCCATCCATGATACATTTTAACCCATGATAGCTGATTTTCCCCCAAACGGCCAATTCATCGGAGACTGAACATTTGCAACACCTGTTAATATTCTCCTGTTCTCATGTGGTCAGACAACAACTTCCATTTCTGATTAGCTTTAACGACCCTACTGCTTCTTCCATACTCCCTCTCCACCATACTGTTTCATAAAACCTGGTGATTGATTTATTCAAGCACTTCTCTTTTAACTTGGTTTTGCTAGGCAGGTGCATGTTTGATGTGCTATCCGGTCTGCCTAACAGCACTGCTAGGGGCTTCAATCTGCAAGGCACTGAATTGCAAGGTGCCAAGCAACCTCAGGACTTACTGAAGTCAATGATTTGGGGCTCTCTATTGCACAGGAAATCTTCAGTGCCTTAGGTATCAGCTATGACTTTGTTTAGATCATCACAAAAGTCTTCCCTGTCTAATTGAATATTTAATATTATTTTAATAGGTTAAACTGTATGACCTGCATTCAACAGTAGTTTTCTAATCCAATTATTCTATAAACCCTATTAACAAAGCTAGAAAGAAACAAACTCTTAATATAGAGAAGGAGTATATAGACTGGATACTGCCCAGGGGGCTGGGTGATCTCACCTGCCTCGTTTGAAGCCCACTTGAACAGAATTGGACTCAAAACATTTTTGTGCTGGCATTTCACCAGAAAGAGACTGAAAAGAGTAGGAAAGGATAAGAAGTAAAAATGGAATAAAAAAAATGTCCCAATAAAATAGAGTGAAATACAGTGTAAGTGTGACAGAATGATCAACACAAAGAGGCTTTAAAAACTAACTAAGAAGCAAGATGGAAGTAAAGAAAATCAAAGAGAAAACAGGTTCAATATGAAAAGGCAGCAGATTACCCTTTTGTGCCAGCCTACATGTTCTCTCTTTGTTAAGTCACACAGGCTAATCATAAAACTTGTTCTATCTTAACTTTCCTACAGAGCCCATCCTGGGGAAGCCCCCTGTTGGGGATCCGTAGGGGAGTTCCTTGGAAGATAGTGTCAGCTGGTCTGGCTGCCTTGGAGACACTTTACCAGGTAACTGGAGTGAGAGAAGAGCCCAAAAAGCCTGTACTAAGACATATTTCCCCCACGCAGATGCCTCTGAGCTTTAGTGGCTTTTGGGGATCCACAAAGATTGGGATCTGACACTCTCCACCTTGCTTATTCTACAAAGAGGCTAACCCCACCTCCCTGAAGAAAGTCTACAGCCGAAACCCCACAAGGGAAAACTTCAGGGGCTATGTCTACACTTACAAGTTATGCTGAATTAAGGAGGCTTAATTCGAAATAAAGTGCCTCCTTGGGCAGGGAATAAGCTATTATATCAAATTGCAGTTCCTTAATTCAAAATAAGGAACTGCTAATTCAATATAATAAAACCTCCTTTTACTTCAAAGTGTCACTTGGTTCGAATTAAGCCATTTTAAGCCACAGAATAGGCTTAATTCAAACTAATGTCCCTATTTCTTTGCCTGCCTTCCCCTATTCTGAATTAGAGAGTCTACTGAAGACTCTCTCATTCAAATTAATAAAGCCCAGTTTATTTCAAATTAAAGAGTCTTCACTGAACTCCTAATTTGAAATAAAAACTTCGAAGTAGGGCTAATTCAGAATAATAACTTTAGTTTAAATTTGAAGTAGTTATTTCAAATTAACTATTTCCAATTAATTTTGTAAGTGTAGACATAGTCAGGGTGTTTCCTCCTTTTACCTTAGGGATGTCTCTTGCTGCTTTTTTTCTTCTCCTGTGTGAAGTTATCTGAACCTGTACATTTATACTTTAAAATGAACAAACCATAAAACATCTTCTGATGAGCAAACAGAAGCATTCAAAATAGTGGAAGGAAGGTCACAGATATAATAGATTCCAAGGTCAGAAGGTACCATTCGGACCATCTAATCTGACCTCTGCATTAAATCAGGCCACGGTATTCCACCCAGGATGCCTGCATCTGGCCTAACAATTTGTGGTGGAACTAGACTATCTTTTAGAAAAGGCATCTTGTTTTGACTGAAAGACTGACGGATAGAGAATTTATCACATCCCTTCATGAAAGTTAAAAAATGCTCCCCCAAATGCTTCCTGTGTTGCATGTAGAAGAAATAAAGTTTTCAGTAAAATTAACCAACTACATTCTATGATACACCATTCCCATTGAACCGGTAGGAAAGTCCAGGTGAAAACTGAGATCCTGAAGTATGAAAAATCCTGTAACACGCTTTGTCATACAAATAAATCCTGAAATGTGAAGGCCAGCGACAGTGGTGTAGTGATGGGGGAAGGAGGAGAGACCAAGCTCCTGGGGGCCAGGCTGCAGGGGGCATTGGGATGGGGGGGCAACCCAACCATATAGGTGAACTAGGCAGTCACCTAGGATGCCAAAGCTATAAGAGGTGCCAAGTTAGATGGAGAAGATTTTTTCCTCTATTTAAAAAAAAATATTATCATCTCTCATAAGATGGGGGACACCAAAGTCCATAGTTTGCCTAGGGTGCCAAAAACACTTTGGCCAGCCCCGGCGGGCTGCAAGGCATGGGGTAGTGTGGGGCGCCTAGGGGATCATAAATATGGGCTTGGCCCTTGGGTGCCAAGCACCCTCGCTACACCAGTGGCCAATGAAATGAAAACACCATGAATCAAGGATTTATGTCCCTGTGATATAATGCAGCTGCAAAGAACAATAAGAGAAAGAAAACTTTAAATCAAGAAAGAAAAAATGTATAGAGAGCAGCAACTTCACCTTTGTGTTCTCTAGCTGGATGCACTAAATACAGTACACGGATGATGAGCAAAGATCCTCTGCACGGCTGCAACCTCTTTCTGTCACACGCCCAATACCCAGGTCGATAACTAATATTTGTGTGTTTAAATTTGCCTTGTTCTCAAGCAATCTCCTAATCTAGCTCTCAATGTGATATCAAATGCATCGCTGCAGGACCTAATTCTCTTCCCTTTGATAGGATATCATTTTACCTCATGCTCAGAGGAGGTAGCACTCTGTTTTCTTTCAGAGAAAATTACTCCATACCAAGGATCAGCCCTCCTCATGGCCTGAATGTGAAAACTTCAGCTGTGAAACTCACAAGGAAGGAGTCTGTGCTGGGATTAATATCAAGTATTTGCTGGGAGAGATTGAAGAGGATAGATTTTTTTTTCTTTTTTAAGACGTTGTACCTGTTTGAAGTTGCTAACAGAACAGAAAATGCCTGATTTTCCTTTCAATTACCTCACTGTAAGTCAATTGTTCTTTTTAAGGGCTCCCAGCTTTGGATCATCATCCAGGCCATGGTCTGAAATAGCCCACAGCTGTTGACCTTTCGCTCCGCATTTCAGGGAACAACCATTTAGTCTGGCTTCTGACAAGCATCAGGCATGAGGGAGACAAAACTGCATTTGGGTTTGATTTTATTTCTGGTTGGAAAGCCTGTTGAATTTATCATTTAGTTTACAGGAAAGCATTCACAGTCCAGGAAGGACTAACAGGACACCCAAGGCTCTTACAGGTACTTTCTGGAAGGCAAGTTTGTTAATTCAAACACTAAACTCACAATGCAACACAAAACAATGCTGTTCCCCTGACCAGCACAGGCTGCAGAGACTCAAAGGCCTCTCTCTGGTCCCAGAGCAAGTATCAGAGTCTAGTTGCTTTCCACCACCCTCATCTCAACTGAGCCCTTTCAACACTTTATGGAGCTCATCTATTCTTCTAAGAAGGGTCTCACCATCAGGGCTGGCTGCTGCTAGGCTGTCACGGTGTGCACATCTATGCACCCTGGCTTATGATCTTCATGATTTTCCTGTTCATGTATACACTGGAATTGTATGATTTGCTGACAATTACACCATGCAATGTTTCTTTATGGATGCTAATGACCCATTCTACATAATTTCTGATGACTCCATATGTGAGAACAAATATGTAACATGCTTTCAATGGCTCAGGGATGAGGGAACAGACAGAGGTCTCTCCCAGTAGCAGTGAGCAAACAACTAGCTGGAAGAGACAAAGATATGCTAATAGAGGAGTCTGCGAAGAGAAAAAGCGATCATCTCCAACCAGAAAGTGAGGGGTTGAGCAGGGAGATAAACAGACACCTGGAAGATTCAGGGCCTTGTGAGCTGGGACTCTCCATCTTGAAACAACTTCAAGCAATAGCTGGGCCCTGCCTGGCCTCAGGCAGAGACTGGCTGTGCAAACATCTAACAGCCAAACACCTTGAGCATAAACTTTTTTGGACTATGAGGTTAGTTTAAGTAGAAGTATTAGGTTAGCATGCATATCTTCCCCTTTACTTTCTTGTGGTCTCTCCTGACTTACTTATACAGTGATTCTGCCATGACTGGCCATATTCTCACTTAGAATTATGATCTGATCAATAAACTAATAGTTGTTTTACCTAAAGGTGCGTGATCTTTAGTGGGTGTGAGTGAAGGAGGCTGGGCACAATATATTTCTTTGTTAAATGGACGGACTTGAGTGTGTGGTGGTCAGGAGTGGTTTCCAATCTTTGCAGACAGGGGCTCCTGGTTTAGTAACTGAGGCCAGTGGAGCTTGCTGGGGGACCATCCCTCACGTAGCCAGAGTGCACACACCCACTGCCTGGGGACTGACTGCATGCAAGAGGCTGGGGTGGACTGACTCAGGAGTGAGTGGTCACTTGGCAAAGCAGGGTGAATCAAGGCTCAGGATTGAGAATTGGGAAGTCACAGCGGCACACAGACGGATCTGGGGAGCGGTCCGTCACATAGGCATCAGGGCTCCTAAAGGATCAGTTGATCCTGTTACAGGCACCTAGGGCCTGACCTTAGGTTTTGTTTTTTTTGTTTTTTTTTAAGATATATGAGACAAATTTAAAGAGAATATGATTAATTTAAAGAGTCTTATAAAGAGCATCAACAATGCAAGCAAGATTTCAAATGAATCAACACATCCTTCCCAACCCATGACAAATCAGAAATATTGCAAACAGCAACTAAGATAGTAAAGATCAGAGAGAGGTTAGAGAAACTGCTTCAGCAGCACATAGAAGAAAGGGGACTGTTTCCACTCCCAGCTAGCTTCTGAGGGGCTTCCTGGGCAACCAGTCAATAGCCAGCCAATCCCAGCACCCAGGAGAAATAGCATCAGAGATAAGTCAATGCGACACAATCATAAATGTCTGGGTGATGGCTGGCTATCTCCTTCCCATCACTCACTCTCCCACAGGATTACAACCACTTCAATACAGAAGTCTTCCCCGCCTTTATCCTGCATAGGTTACAGCCTCAGAACTTGCAGCTCCCTCCCGAACTCTGCCTTTTTCAGTAAGTTGTTGTAAAACTAGATTTCCCCTGACTTGCTTTATGTGCACAGCTCCAGGGAAGGGGCAGTTGTTCAGTGATATCCTAAGTAAGGAAGATTTTTTTCTCCCTAATCTTGATTGGCATTGGATATGTTTCAGATCATAAAGAATGAGTGAAACCTATGAGTCCATGCGCCCCAGGGCTAGATTTATGAGGAGAGAGAGAGTTCTGTGATCTTTTTCCATGTATTTGTTGTCACGGGAGCAATATATCAGCTTGTATTTTCAAGTTGGAGACACTTTTTTTGCTTGTTAACCTTTCTAAATCTTGTGTATCCTTAGGCGCGTGAGGTCATGATACATGTAAGCAAGGTTAAGGACTTCATGTAAAGTACCCTCTATACTAACAAAGTATGCTCTACATACAAGATGGGAAAGCAGTTAGACAGCAGGCCAGATGCTCAGCTAGAGTAAACTGATATAGTGCATTTCTACATGGCAAGTGTGAATCTACAGCACGCCACTTTGCCGTGCAATAATGGCCCATGTGGCCCTTGCTAAACTGCACCAAAACTCCCAAAGTGCATCTTTGTACACTAGGATGTGAAAATGTAGCACACCAAGTCACATTCTGGTATTTTAATTTTCTCTGGTGGGGTCCGCCTAGGACATTACTCTGGTAGCAGGCTGGTATGCTGTAGATTCAGCCCCCGGCTTGCCGTGTACTGAACTGCCATGTAGAAAGAAAGCTCGTAGTTTCACAGATTTCAACTGAGCTAAGCTAGGTTGCATGAGCTAGAGATCAAGTCTAGCAGCTGTAGAGTTATATCCTTAAAGTACAAAAACCAGTTTCAGGCCTCCATGCTAATAACCCCTGATGTAAATCTCTCACTGCCAGTTCTTGCCACTATGTACCACACTTCATATCCCACTGACTTCAGTGGGCTTGCTTGCATGAAAAAGGCAAAACAGGCATTGAAGTTTAGTAAAGCTCAGATCTAATTTCAGTTCTGAAGTCTCAGCAACAGCCCTGGAAAGAAATTTTCTCCCCACTCAGCTTAAAGAGTTTTGTTGCTTTGTGTCACATAGTCAAGAAATATAGATCTTTTCCCCATCTCTGTTGGGTCCAGGCACTGTAGTAGTAATTCAGCATCTGTGATTATCAATGGAAAGACTCCCATTGATTTCAGGGGGACAATGAATTGAGCCCACATGAAACAAACTCTGAAAGTGCAATTGACTGTGTATATCATGCAGAGAGACGCTAAAGACCCTTCAACCCCACTGAAATGTAAGTGATCACAAAATCCAGTTTAATCATTTCACTAGTTAAACAAGAAACTTCTCAATCAAAACCAAAAAAAAAAAGATTTTTTTCTCTCACAAAATCAAAATAAAACTAATTTTCTGCATTCAACTGATTTAAAAAAAAACAAAACACAACACTAAGAGTCACTCAAAATGTGCCACTTCAGCAATCTTTCTTACCCATAAGCTCATTGGCTAGAATATTTGCGTAAAGTCAACACAAAAGGAGTGTTAATACAGCTGAAGCAAATATTTGTGCTGTATGTCTGAGACATTCACCCAGCTGTAGCAAACAGGCCCCAAACTGCACTGCTTTTGTTATCCATTTCTGCTAGATGCTTTGTTGGCTGGAACTGGGTATTAGTAGATAAAAGTAAATTTGGATATCCATCAATACTTTGACTGCTGTCCTCTTCAAGTCTAATTTATCCAGACCACTCAATGACACAGATTTAAAGCTAGAATGAACCTTTGTGGTCATCTACATACTATGGGCCGTTCCTATATTAAGCTCAGTCACTTGAAGTTGAACTACTGGAGAGAGAAAATCTTTTAGAAAGGCTCATGATTCAAAGATTCCTTGTTCCAGGGGTGTCAAACATGTGGACCACGAACCCCTTCCATCCAGCCCGTGACTGTGCTCTACAGGACGACACTCTCTCCCAGAGGGAGAGAGAGGGACCTTGCATAGCCAATGCTCTGTGATACAGCAAGAGTGTCAGATCTCATAACATCACAGTGCACTGGGAATGCGGGACAGCTCTCTGTGAGATCACACCCTCCCTGAGAGAGAGAGAGGCATTACAGAGCACAATCTCGCATACACAGAGCTCCACAATGCCACGAAAGTGCCCTAGTATTTCAATTTATGGTATGCACAGCCCAGTCAAAGTACATTTAAGTCAAATCTGGCCTGCCATAGCAAATGAGTTTGACACTCCTGTTCCATTCAAAGCTTGCTGAAGGCAGGAAAAGTCTTTCCATGCCTTTAATGGGTTTTGGATCAGGCTCCAAGAATGAAGAATTTACCATGTCTTTTGGTAATGTCTTCCAATGGTTAAGTGCTCTTTCCTTGTTTGTTTTACTGAACTAGACTAACACGGCTGCCCCTTTGGAACTTGTTAAATATCTGTATCATGTTAAATTTTGAATGTTTCTGACATTAACTTCTAGCCCAGAGTCTCCCAAACTGTCCTACTATGGAAGAGTGGTGTTCTGTGCGATGTGAATAGGTGCTCTGGGCAAAAATTTTGATGTTGGCAATATTTATCCTTCTAACTTTTAAAATCAACTTTTGAGCAATATGTGCAGCAATTTTTTGGTATGAAAACATACACACACAGACACACACACGCACCCCCCCCCGGGATCAGTATGTATGTGTTCAGTCAATAAACATACACACACACGCACCCCCCCCCCCGGGATCAGTATGTATGTGTTCAGTCAATATATTTCAAGTCCAAAAGTGTTCTGTGGCCAAATTAGTTTGGGAAACACTGTTCTCACCATTCAATTTTGTTATTTTCTCTCTTAAATTAAAAAAACCCAGGATCAGAGAGATTCTCCTTCTGCAGGTAGATTCTAAATGACCTTGATCATGTTGCCTCTTACCCTTGTCTTCAAAATGCTAAATAGAGTCATTAATAGGGAGAAAGAACTTGCTCTGGTGAATTTTGTACCCCACACATTGGACATCTGAGTGCCTAAACGCCTATACATCTACAAATCAGAAGTAATCAGAGCTTTAATCTAGCTAGTACAGCTAAAAACAACCATGAAGAGGCACACAAGTCCAAGCTTCAATATGGGCTGAACAAGCTCACGTGGAATCCTGGGCATATGGTCACATTGCTAACTCATGGCAAGGTCCATGCCACTGTGTCATCTCTACTTTTATCTGTGTTAACTAGAATAAAACTAGCACAAACATGCCTCCAAGAGCCTTCTTCAGCGACCTCATAGACTCTAGACTTGTAACAAAAGTATGAAACCATTTAAGTATGAGTTTCACTGGCTAGTGCATGTTTTCTTTTATTTTCTTAATTCACCTTGAAAAATTAAGAGCAGAAAGAAAATTAATTACTTTCAAACAAGAATATTTATTGTTTGCAGAGCACAGCCCCCATCCCCCCCACACTGAGACATTTGGAAGGGTTTGAAAATAAGTTCCCCTTGGGGGCAGAGAGAGAAACAAATGTTTAAAGGTCAAAAAAGGGGAAAAGTAACTCCCCGAACTTGAAAAATGTTCATGAAATTTGAAAAAGAAACAAACAAAACCTAGGAAATTGCAAACCCCAGCAGACTCTTCCTATCTCTAGGCCTTCTCACACACTCAGTAGGGATGAAATCATGGCCTCCCGATGAAGTAAATGACAAAACTCCCATTGACTAAATTGGGACCAGGGTCGGAGTTAGCCCAACAGAAGTCAGACCTAAGAGGTGCTTCTCACTAGAGCCGTGCAAATCCACGGATATCCACGATGTAGATTTTGGTGGATCATTTCTTGCCAATGCAGACCAGATGCAGATCCACATATTTGTATCCGTGCAGGGCTCTACTTCTGCTTCACAGGACTGTAGTTTGAACGCTTTATCGTTCCTTTCCATGCTGTACCAGGTTTGCAAATAAGGATTTTTCTGCTACACCTCAGGCTCAAACTGATGAGGACTTTTAAAGAGCAAAGAGGCCTTTCTAAAATAAAATCCCCTCCCTTTCTCTACAAAAACAGCAATGGTACACCTGGAAAGGGGTGCACGAAGCTACATGTCTTACTGTTTGCAAAGTACAAGAAGATCCTCTAATGGAAGGCTCTTTACAAAATACCAGGTATTATTACTGCATCATTTGTATCAGCATCAATAAATATTCTGCATGGTAAGATATTGTTTGGATGGAAAGTTCCAAAGGGGCAGCCGTGTTCGTGTTCATCTAGTTCAGCAAAACAAACAAAGAGTCTTTAAAAGTGCCCCTGGGTTCCTTGTTTTTTTTGGATGAAGGAGCTCATGCAGTATGAAAAAATGCAGTGTAACACAGCTCTCTGAGAGTCTCCCATTAGCCTTCCTCAACAGGTTTCACTTTATTCCACTACAAGAAAAGCTTCTTAGGACAGAGGTTTACTAGTCAGTGCACCCAGGTGATATTTTACTGTATTCACAGTACCTGTTTCCTCATTATTCACATTGGACATCTAAGTGCCTGAACATCTATACTTCTACCATCAACAGCTTAAAAAGGGACTACTTTGCATTGCTGGCATTCTTCTCCCCTACACCCCACAGCCCCAAACTGCAAGCTGCATCATGCTAGAACTCGGAGATTCTCTATAAAAACTTTCAGACAGTAAAGTTATGAAAGCAACCACTGCCAAAGAAGATGACAGCCCACACACCTTTAGGATACCTACATTACAGGAATCAGCACATCTCAAAAAAGTTTAAGCTGGGATAGAATAAATAGGCACTCTTTCCAAAAAACGAAATGTGTTTTTCCTTTCTGTCTCTTCCTCCCCCTCTCTCCCCCAAACAGTCAGGCAATATATATTTGCCAATCCAGGATCATGCAGACAGCACAGGAGAGGGAAATTAAATATTCACACCAAACTTCAGAATCTATTCAAACTTAACCGTCAAAGCTTGGTGACTGAGACTTTCAGAGCAATGTTTCCACCATGCAACAAAAAGAAGCTAAGATAGTCATGTAACCTAATTTCAGGCATCAGCCCCCCCACTCCATCCAACATGCACCAAAGCCCTTGCTTCTATCCTTAGAGATCATAAATTCAGGTCACTTATGACTTTTCCCAGCCACCTCCTCCCAAGCCTATCCTAGTCTCATGGAACTACCAGAATTTGTCAGCCTTTGAAGTAAAGGCAGCATATACTCATTTTTTTCCAAGATTCGTGAAGCCACTCTCCTTTTCAGGCATCATGGTAGGTGCCAGTTGAACAAATAAAGTGGGTGTCTGCCTTTGAAGCCTTGCTGAGCTCATCCAAAGCTACCTGGCCTGGTGCAGTAGGCTGTTTGACTCTCTGCTTCTAAGCATAGCCTTTAAGTGGTCCAGCTTTCATTATCTTTATTATTGATTCATATGCGTCAGCTATGTAAAGAATAAATGCCCTCCAGGGCTAGGATTCATGTACTTTATAAAATAAAACAAAAAAGGTAACTGTGAATTGCTGGGTTATTCAATAAGGATTTCTGAGGAGGTCACTCTGAGAATGGTTTCACAATTTGTGATTACTTGAAGTTGAGTCATGCAGTGATTTTGCTGTGACTGATGCTACAGTCCATGTAGTACAGCATATCAGATTATTTTTGTATAGTGTGGCATTTCATTATGGGGAAAAACTGGTGAATTTCACATCTGACTAATCTATCAAGGTATTTCTAATGCATCTAGCACTCTAGCTGATTAGACATTATACACTACAAATTATACTGGAATCTTCTGTGGGCAGTGTTGCTGTAGCAGTTTTGGTCCTAGGATATCAAGGCATTTGTAGCCAAGATCCAAAGCGCTAGGCATGTTCGTCTAGTCCAGCAAAAAACAAACAAGGAATCCTATGGCACTTTTACAGACTAACATGTTTGTTTATTGCATGAGCTTTCGTGGGAGAAAATCCCACTTTGTCAGACACTTAGAAGATCACATAAGAAAGCATATGTAGTTTATTTCAAGGATTTGAACTGTGACTATCAAAGGACTTTTCATCCAAGGAAAGCTGTACAAAATAATTCTAATGGAAAGATTTTTTTGCAACACTCTGAGGCCAATAACAAGCCACTTTCCTACTGAAAAATAAACCACTTCTGTATCTATGAATTTAGGGACTAGACCATGTGAGTATACATTCAAGTTACTGATGAGCATTTATAGGATTTGGGCCATGTCATTAATACTTTTTTAGTATCTCTCCTATATAATTTGTATACAACTAACTTGTTTTTCTCTATAGTGCTCCCATCCAAGATAAACTGAAACCCTAATTATTACATTATTTCAGTCATTAACATAGTATGGAACTTTTCACAAGAGCAGGCATGCTAGTCATGCTGCCTATCTAAATGTTCTTTGTAATTCTAAACGGCCTTGCTGTTTACTTTGCCTGCAACGGTAAACGGGTGTTTTGCCGGTGCAGAACAGCTACCTTGTTTTATTCCAGAGTCATCAGGCAGCAAGTCCTGCTGAAGAGAACATTATCAGGAGATATAGGTTCTTTTCCCAGTTCTGTCATTGACCTACTGAGTGACCTTAAACAAGTCTCTAAAGCCTCAGTTTTTCTCCCTGTGAATGATAGATAATGATCTCAACCTCCTTTTTCAAGTGCTTAGAAATCTACTGATGAAAAGTGCCCTACATCAGCCAAGTATTATTACTGTAGTTGAATTTTAGTGGTGAAATAAAATGTTAGGTGTGCACACAGTGAGAAGCACCTTGGGATCCTTAGAATAAAAGAAACAACACAGGTCATTCCATTCTAACTTCATCCTCACTGTTTGCTGAGAAACAGCAAGTCCAACAGTGGGGGCATGAAAGAGTCCCCTTCCAGCACAAAAATTCTAGATCCTAAAGAATGACGCAGGCAACAATTACCCTGTGATATTTTTATTTAGAGATTGTAAGATCCACCCTTCTTTCAGGGAAAAAAACAAAACAAAACAAACCACACACAGAGCCCAAGCTAGCTAATACGGAAATATCACTATGCAGGACCCACAAGACTTCTATTTCACCTAGGAACTCTACAGGATATTATTTTGCCTCCACTAAACACTTAATTATAGATATAAAATCTTTATCTCCCAGCCTATGCAAACTAACTAGCGTGTGGAAAGAGAGACAAGGTGGGTGAGGTAATATCTTCTGATGGACCAACTTCAGCCGGTGAAAGAGACAAGCTTTCAAACTGCGCAAAGCCTTCTTTTCAGGACGGGGCTTCTGTATATGTGACCTGTACTATTGCCTTCTACTGGCTGCAACCTGCTCCATGCAACTATATCTCAAAGGCCCTCTACTAGAGGGGATTCTCCTTCAGTTAAATGCCTTTACTTTTTGAATAGGAAGATTGCAATCCTATTCCCTCTGCTGCTATAAAATTCCACGGGTGAGATTCTAACCCTATCGAAGTTAATGGAATTTTTGCCACTGGACTTCAGTGTAGCCAGGATTTCACTCCATGTCTACAGGATGCAGCAATGCAACAATCATAAAGCTCTAAATATTTATGGCTATATTACAACATTAAAGCAAATTCCTTGGCCCTTCTGCCTTTTATATTCTATTAATGTTATTTTTAAGTACTTGAGTTATATTGCCATTTTTTTTTTTTGTGCATCGTACTCTGTGATGACAATCAAACAGCTTGCATTCTGAAGAACGGATTCTAACTGTTGGTTGTACAACTTCAACTTCTCTCTTCACCCACATAACCTGACTTGGATTTTGTTATTTGCATACAGTGAGTTTAACAGTTTTGCACACTACAATTACGTATCTATAGCAAGACATGCTGAAATAAAATTAGTATCCTAAATTCTGGAATTGCAATAACTGTTTTAAAATGTCTGATGGTCAATGCTAATTGTAGGGTTGGCACTAAACACTAGGGCCCTGAATTTCTTCACATTTGTATTAATAGATGAGTGTTGAAATGAGTGGAGTTGCACTGTTATAAAGCTGCTTTCAGTTAGCTAGAATTAAATCCCAAGGGAGTGTGAAAAGTCATAAATATGAACCACCACAGGCAGGAGGCTAGATTATAGGACTACAATTAAGTGAATGATGTAAGGAAAAGTCAAGTTCATGAGGAAACAGGGGCACAATGGTTTTAAAAAAAAAAAAAAAAAAAAAAAACCCTAGGAATTTTTCCTCCAGATTCTGTCATGATCACTAAGTTTTCAAGGTACTAGTCAACTTTATGCACTTGCAAACAAAAACAACAAAATTTTAAGAAATATTTAATCTTATTCCAGGCTTATTTCTTTGAAATTGAAGTGGAGTTTCCTAAAACACACACACACAGGTGTGAGGAACACAGTCACTTCAGGATTAGCTGTTCCTCAGACAACTCAGTAATGATCTGAAATCTGAAGCTCTATTTGAACTTTTCTACTAATTCAGTAATTACTGCTGTGCCTGAAATTGGCCCCTTTCCTGCAATTACTCAACATGCACTTTCAGTCAAAGAGGTTAACACCTGAATTTAGATTCTAATTAACACCTAAGGTAGACTTTTTGTTTAAAGCTTAATAAAATGGGGACTTTTCCCAGCATAAGATTTCACTAGCTTACACAGGTAAACACATGTTACACCCATCAGTCTTTCTCTGGGTGTCTTGAAAAGCCACAGAGGGCAGTGGTCACACAAAGATCAACGTATCACAGTTTAAGGCCTAGTTAACATGACAGCCAGATTTTCAAAAAGGCTCAAGCTGCTTCCATTTGTACATGCAAATGCTTGTGCACACATTCTGCTTTCACCTGTGACCAGGATGAATAGTGCTTGCATGTGTAAATTCAGTGCCTATGCACAGAGATGATACAGTTTGAAATTTTCACTCACTGTTTGCACATGGAAAGTTGTGCACATATACAAAGTGGAGGCCAGTGTTTTGAAAGTACAACCCCACATGTGAATTGCCTAATTTTCTTCACTCTGAGCCAACAGGTGATTCATACAAATATCACATTGTTTTTAACCGCCTATTTTAGAAGTAATCCTGGAAGAGATGTATGGAGGTAGAACGCAGGTGAGGCAGTCATGGCTAAGATTCTATCACAGGTAAAGGTTAGGGATGAGCTGTGGGCAGTAAACAAAAATTCATGGAAGCTGCAACCTGTCCCTGACTTTTACTAAAAAATCCCTGGGGGAGAAGAGAAAACAGAGCTCCTGAGACTGGCTGGCCAACCAGCTGCTTGGCAGCAACCCCAGAATTGCAGCCCTATCATGAATACCCCAGAGGTCCCATAAATCCCTGAAAAGTCACCGAATTGATGATATCTGGGACCAAATCATATCCTTACTGATAATTTATATAGCCACATGATAAATCTTGCCTATCACTGGAATATCATTGCCACACATGGTATACCCATGTAACATATGCTATCTAAGGAAAAGATACAGAACAGAACAATATGAGCCAAAACTTGGGACTTCACGCTTTCCACACAGGTGCCACAGATTGTAATTGTAGTAAATTACCTTCAAAGTTCTCATACAAGCAACCGTCAATCAACTCAATTGCTGTCTGCTCTGTTGTAGCTCTGCTGGCTCCAGGATATGAGAGAGACAAGGTGAGTGAGATTTCTTTTACTAGACCAACTTCTGTTGGTGAAAGAGACCAGCTTTCAGGCTCTTACGGGAAGTCAATGGGAGTTTTGCTCAGGGAGGACCTGAGTTAAAAGACAAAGAAGGCCTTCAGGATCTGGCCATACGTTAAATACCTGGTGTTGATACATAACCGTGAATTTGGGAAGACATGATTAGGTTATGTGGATTTTCTAAAATAATACAAGAAGTATCACGCCTCCCCTTTCCATGTTCCTTTTAAAGTACATAAGTTACCACAGAAACAGTTATCTCAGTGGTATCTACAGAGCTTAGTAACGTCCAAAGGAGAGGCACACAGTCAATTCGCACAGTCCAGATTTTCAAGGGAACTCAGCTCCTATCAAAATAAGAGGACAGATTACCCGGAGCTCAATGAGCTGGACTGAATTTAGGGGCCTCAGCTGGGGCTGATCTCTGGTGAAAGTCTCCCAGCTGTGGGTTCAGAATACTTAAAAACTTGGCAGTAGAGGTAGGCTAGTTTCTTCAGTAAATTGCCCCCCTTTTTCTTTTTTTTTTTTTTCAAAATCATTTTTCAGAGCCCAATGCTATCTGCCAAATTCTGGGTACAAATTTTGTTTAGGGAACAAAGGAACAGAAATGTTTTGTTTGGACCATTTCAAAACCCTTCATTTCAACTTTCTGATTCAAAACAGCATTTTTATTTCAAATTTGGCCAATTTATAACCACACACAGGATAAACACACACACCCCCCAAAAAGCCAAAATTGAAACAAAAACTATAAAGACCTGTTTAAACTTGACAACATATTTCAGTTAATCACACATGAAGTTTTTTCAACGATTTTTTTCATGTAATAAAAAAAAATTGTTACCATTCAAATCAAGCCAGATTTCCCCCTCCCTCAGATTTCTTGATTCAACCCTCAAGCCAAAAAGATCTCTCACTCACTCCATTCTTGTCCATACTGATATGCAATATACAGCATCATGTGGGAAACAAGAATTCATGGTATAGGATGTGATCATGACCACAAATGTCTTTGTTCGAAGCCCATATCAACCATTTAAATATAAATAAAATACAGTTGGCTTATAAACCAACACTAAAAGTACTACTACACAGTATGAAGGTAAAGAGAAATGGAGACTTTACAGTGTAATTACCCGCTTGGACCACAGAGCAAACCACAGTACAATGTCACTTTATAGTCATTGTTTACTTGCAAGCATTAAGGCAAAAATCTTATCATGTTATAAAAATATTTTCATTTCTAACCAAGTCAAAAACCAGCTTGCTGATAAATCAGAGACTCAGTGCCAGATCATGACTGCTGCTAACATGGGTAGAGAGGAGACGATATGAGACAAGTTCCCCCTTTTTACACCCTGCATCAGGCCCAGCCTCAGCAACTGGGAAGCATGGCTACAGCTCTTGTTGATGCACCTATGCTAGCTTCGATTGAATTAGCTCACCAAAGATAGCAAGGCCCATAGAGGTCCAGGTCAAATCCACCCAGGGCCATAAATGCATAATCAGATAGTCAGTCAATGCTGCCGTTTTATATCTATACATGCTGTCCAGATTGCAGTGTAAACATATACTATGCATCCCCGATATTGCTCATCCTACACCAGGAGGCAACACATAAGGAGGGGAAGCATGAGAGAGACAATTCCAGAGGGGTAGGCTGCTTGCCTATGTCTGCAAAGTTTTGATTCAAACACTGTTTTGATTCAAACAGTGCTTCTTGCTTCCCTTTCCTACACTGTTCGATTCAAACAGTGTTGGAAAGGGAAGCAAGAGCTGAGAAGGGTGATAGAGGTAACAGATGCCCTACCCATAGTTCATAGTGTAGACATAGCCTTACAAATCTAACTGTAATGTAAATAAGGGAGACTTAAGATTACCCCAGCGGCTGATTTTGTATCCTGATCTAAATCTTTCTGGGCCTAACGCTCAATTGCCCAGTGTCTTGTGCAGTCATTTACAGTTGTGCAAAGTGGGTGTGCAGTGCCTCCAAATCAGAAGAAGGGGAATAATGACTGACAGTGTACCGGTTGTAGGCAGCACAAAAGAGGTATGTTTTCAGCTGCATTAGAAGAAGGGACTGAGGAAAATGACTGTGATCGGACGAAGTGGACAAAGAGCTCTGGACAGCTGATGAAGTGGCAGCAAAGGATGGAATTTAAGCTCACTTTGGTACCAATTGTCAGAAAAGGATGAGATCCATTTATGAACTAAGAGTACTGTGCAGTCAAAAGTTACAAGCTTCAGTTGTTGCCATAAAGTAGCTGAAAGGCTTTTCTTTTGGAAAGATTAAACTTCAAAGAATTGCAGAATAAGATACACACAAAGCGGCGTGTGCTTTCACTTGATAATGTTTGATCCCCCCTTGCCTTTTCCCCTCCTGGACTCTATCACACTCTAAATTCTTAACACTGAAGTTGCAACTAAGTAGCTGTTTTATAAGATAAATGACTGGGAGTATCAGTTTTTCACCAAAGAAATAGGCCTGCATAAAATGGATTGAAACAAATGTGAATAGTAGAAAACAACCAGTGCTGAAGGCCAAGATTTTGCAGACTAAGTGACCAAAGGATGTGCATAAAACGTATGAGATCGGTTTGAATCTGATGGGGTAGCCCAGTGGGACAGTGTCAGCCTGGCAAAAAACACAGGGTACCAATGACTAATAGGTGAATTGACTGTATGGTTTAAGAGGTAGGATTAATCAATGACTTGCATAAAACATTCCCAGCTGAAAAGGAAGGGGAGGGGAGGCTGAGCGATCGGTGGACGGACAATGGGGGAAAGAGCAGCTAAAACACCCTCTCTCGTTGTATGAGGGGCCTCATTAATACTTGCTTGTGATTAAACAAAACGTTTTTACTGATTTACCTTGCAACTGCATCTTTTGGGTCAGCTTAGCAGAACTCAGTCTTACAGTGCTCTTCATTCTGCTATGTCCACCTGCTTGGAAGTTGTCACAGGCCCTTCCAAAGGTGTGTGCTGTTTAATGACCGATGGCATTTTCCCCTTTCATCTTGTCAATTTCCAAAGAGATAGCCGTGTTAGTCTAATCCAGCAAAAAAAAAAAAGTCATGTCTGTTAGTCTTTAAGCGCCCCACAACTTTTTTTTTAAAACTTTCCCCTTTGTTTTCTCATGTCCTCCTGACAGCACAAGTTGTTGAAGAGGCTCCATGTATTACTTTTGTAAGGCAGAGAGAAACAAAATCAAGGGATGGGGTGGACTGCAGAAAGGAAGATAAGCTAAATTTCTGGTAATCAGATCGCTGCATAGAACTACCTACCTGCAGAGACTAAGGTGATTGTGAACTTCATAGCAAAATCCATCTCTATGTGCTACCTTTCCCTCAGCCATTAATTAATAAATTTTAAAAAATACTAACACTTTCCCTGACCACATTGGGACAATGAGAGAGACTCACACAGCAAGAATGAGTCTCTCATTTTATCTCCACGTGAGGCACTGTGAAGAACAAGACCTAAGTAAACAGACAACTTCAAGTTATCCAGTAGCAATTATGAATGTTGGAAGTGGGATGAAAGAAAATTAACGAAGATTAACTTGAAATATAAAGCTTTAATTAGGCATAGATATCTGTTTCATACCCACTCATGCCCATGGGGAATTTGGAAAACAAATACTCTTACTTCACAAAATTCTTATTGTCAACAAAAACCATGGTAACTCTTTAACAGCTATGATAAAATGTGCCAGATGGGCTGTCTTGCAATGGGTTACACTTCATCGTGAAATGGGCTGTAAAGGAACACAACCTGCCACAGCATGCTTTGGCGCAATTACAAAAAAAAAAAAAAAGTCTCACAGATCAGAAAACAACATGAATCCACAAAACTTGGACAAAAATTTGGCCAAAGTTTCTGCACTGGAAGATACACAAGTTCCCAATAACTACTTCAAAATGCTTTTGTTTTAATATGTCAGAACTATACAGGGGTGCTGCTAAAGGTTCCTAAAAGCAAATCTGCAAGTTTGGTCATGTGACAGTAGCCAATTCAGTGATTTAAAGCAGAGTCATCGCTGGCACCGGGCTTATGCAGCTCAAGCCCCTTGTAGTGGTGCACCGACCCCCAGGTCTTTTCCCAGGCCAGTGGCACTTCTGATTAAAAGGTAACTACTTTGGTCTGGCAGCCAGGTGAATGAGGTTCAAACCCTGAACTCAGTCCTTTCCTTCCCGTTCTAGCGACTATTTGGAATGCTGTACAGCTGGTTTTCAGAGGCAGACAAACTGGCTGGCCTTGAAGACAAAAATAGATACCAAACCAGGGGAATCAAGTCACTCTGAGTGATGACTGAATGCTGATCTACATTGTGTACTGTTATAACTTTTTATAATTTGTATTGCTGTAGTGCCTAGCAGCTCTAGTAATCATGGGTCAAGAGCCAAGTGGACTAAGCGAGTGCCAACACATAATGAAAGATAGATTGTTAAACTCTGAGACAGGAACTAAATATAAAACAAGACATAACAGAAGGATAGGGTCATGGAAGATGGACACAATTTTCTCAATTTGTTTCTATTACCACTGTTAACCATAACAGGTTTTATGAAGCCAAGGAAACAATGAAGCCTCAGGTTTGTCTCTAAACTGAAGGCTTTCACGAGTTTCATCTAATACGACTCTAATCCCAGTTCAGCATAACAGGCCTTCTGACCTATTTTTTAAATGTAACGTTTTGTGTGACGAAGAGTTCAGTAGGAGCGTTGCCTGAACAAGAATTAAGAATTCCCTTAGCTCTTGATTTGCAAATGCATGTACAAGTTTTTTATTCAGTCTGGAGTCCCAGAAACGTTTCCACAGCCTATAAGATTTGCTTATAGTGTCAGGTTCAACTAAAACCAAAAGCCTCAAAGCAAATACCTTCAGAGCAACCAGAGGCTCAAACTGATTTCATGAATAAGCCTTACCGGCCCACACGCTCCGCACAGTTCAACCATAAATGCATATAATTAGCCTAAACCGAGGCTCTGATACTGCACCATTGAACTCAATCAGAGTTTGGACATTAACTTCACCAGCTGAAAGATCAGTGAAAAAACCATTTGCATAGCTACATCATAAACCTACCTAAAATCAGGCTGAGGTTCATATTCCCAGCTGAACATTTTAATTTACCAAGGCACAGTTTGGCATCTATAATGTGAAACATTTCTGGTTTCCCAGTAGGAGCTTCCATTAGCCCTGTCAGCACAGTCTCAATCCCTAGACTCCTTGCTTGGTTTTCACTCAGTCCTTTCTCACACGGAAATCCCATTGAACCCTTGGAAATTCTTATTGACTGACAACAGGAGTTTTGCCCGAGTACATACTTCAGCATCCAGCCTTTTATCATGATAAACCTCACGTTTTCAGTATGTTTCAGCTAATAACGTTATCCCTAAAGAACAAATGATAATCTATCACTCATTAATAGGTTGCAGGCCCTTGTAGATCTCAAACACAGAACAGCAGCATTTCATGAATGAAGAAAACTATTAAGCTATGGGAAAATAATTATACAATTAAGTTATGCCTGGTTACCATTAGTCACAGAGAAGATGGAATATAGGCAAGTTTTTAAAATGTATTGCTTGTACAGAATCGTGTCTACAGAACATGATTTTTTTCTCCAGGCCCATACTATGAACATTGACACTAGAGAGTCAAAGGAGGGCGGATTTGTGGTTACAGCACAAGACTTGGTGTCAGGGGATCTATGTTCCTTTTCCTGACCAGTGAGCCTCCTGTGCAAGAGTAAACAAGTCACAACTGTGGTAAAACCAAACCTGGTGTAAATTAGCACATTTATGGAGCTATGCAGATTTACATCACTTGAGGAATTCACCATCAGTATCTCATCTTAGAGTGATGCTCACTTAACTCATCAAAGTTTTATGAGGCTGTTTTTTAAAGTTGGAAGACACTATAAAAGTGCAAAGAACTATGCCTTGAATTCAGTGATATTGTGCCAGGATTGTGACCTACTGCTTTTCTGGGACCACATTATTGTACTCCTCTTGAAAACATAAAAAGAAGGAACTCTCATACTGCATTGTTTGCCTGAATCTGCAGAGAGCCTCAAATAGGCTCTCTAAGAGGTGTTGGCTGTCCTGATGATTTCGGTGTCTGGCAATGGGAAACTCAGAAGTTCAATGATGATGCTTAAATGGGAACACATTGTTAACATGTCACTGCTGTTGAAACACAAACAAGAGGGAGATTTGCAGATCTACACAGTGTACTGCCAGTGGCATCTCATGTTGGTGCCATACATGGGCAGTGTTTGGAGATGACTGCCACTGTTTACCCCCAATCTGAAGCACAGAGCCAAAAAGGTCAGGGGGGTGGAACATCACCCTGCAGGCCTTTTAAGGCTCACCAATGGGAGCCAACGACACCAAAACTAATAGAATATTCATGTGCCCCAGATGGGCAGCTCCTCCAGGCCGGTTCTGGAAGCAGATGTGGGGCTGGGCAGCTACATCCCTGGCTCTGGTACCTGCAGACTCAGAAAATCAGTGCATCAGCTATATTCTTGTCCAGGTTTTTCTCTGCAATCATGAGGAGTAGAAACACATTTTTTAAAATGAAAGTTTAGATTTTAAGGTTATCATACCTTGTTATCCTCTGACTTTAGGAGCCTTGATCCTAAGCATGTGTCTAGATCCTTCTGGGTACCTCAACTCCACCAAGTTGCAGTCAAGCCTAGAAAGCCTAAGCAAGATCTGCCCGATCATATGGTGAACATCTCCACCTGGGTGGAGTCTTATCTTGGCATTACAAGTGAGCAAAGCTCAATTCGTCAGAAATTTCTTTACTGCCATTTGAGCCCTGCAAAGTATGGTAGCATTAAATATTGCAGAACCACTCCTGCGCATGGAACATGTCAAATCATTGAACAGGTCTCCTACAAGAAATATGATGGTGACTAGAATGTACAAGAATTTCTATGGCTACCCAGATTCTAGAAGAAAACAGTGCCCAGATTTCACTAAACAGTATAAATGGGGAGAATATAAAGACCAGGAGTAATCCGCATTAAAATTATCAAATTCTAAGTTGCACCTCCTCCTTCATTCACTCCTGCAGAGGCTGTTCAGATCAGAATGGAGCATCATATGCCAGAAGCTGTAGTTTCTGCAAGCCACACATCTTTATTAAAGATGACGGTAGCCTTGGCTACCTTTTTAGAACCCTTCTGGTTGCTCTTGGTTTCCCCATACTCCAACACAACCTCTTAATGTAGTCCTTATTCTGATATGTTACATTCTGTGGTTATCCTTGCTGCTTCTATGTCCCAAACACAGTTCAAGTTCATTCTTGTTGAAACACTAAATGCTTCATCCAGGTGTGGCCTCAGCAAAGCTGAAAATAATGATGCACTTTCCCTGACCTTTTCCCCAGCCTTCTTGTAAACAGGCAGAATATCCCCCCCCCCCACACACACACACACACAAAAGAGTAGTTTTGTAATACAATACAGAATCTTAAACTGTGTTGAGGCTGCTCCATTGTGTCTCTAGGAATGCTTTTGACTACCGCTTTAATGTAGTAAATGAAAGGGTGTAACGCTAGATATGTAACAGACGTGATTGCAAATTGCATCTTCTTTTCATAAGCCAAAGCTGAGTGCTAGAACCACAAACATCTATTTTCATATTGTTCACTGAGTATCAGGATGTCTGATGATGTAGAAAATGATATGGTCCACACACCCCACCGCACCCCTCCACAAAAAAATGGCAGATCCAGTACAATTCACATCAGCTCTGTTGGCTTACAAGAAACTACCTATCCATTGTAGGCAGCCAGTACTTGATTGGATTTTGCCCAGCCACATCTTTGCCAAATGAACAGCCTGGCAGACTTCTGCTTCCCTGTTGCCCCATAACTGTTATCCTACATGTTAGACGTCTTGGTGAAATCTTTGAGGCACATATTCTATCTTCAGCGTGTGCTGCAAGGCTATATAAAGAAAAAAGCATTTTAGCTACAGAATGTTAGAGGCAGGTTTTTAGAGGAGGCCACATTGAAACTCTGAATCCAAACTTCTCCACCCTGTTCCCAACTGGAGGGAATCCACTTCTAGAGAAGAATTTTGTGACTCGTATTTACAGCACTAACTGTGCTTTTAAGTCACAGGCTGCACTCAGGGAGGAGGTGAATCACCCTGGTAGGACAGATCAATGGTTAGCGCACACAGCAGCAATCCCGGCCGTACCTCTTTAAACACAACACTCCCACCACTCCCCTTTCCCACTGCCATCTCTGGTCTGCTAACTGGTTGGGGAGGTGGTAGGTCTCTGGGTCCTTTCCTGCCTCTCCCACTCTCAGCTTCCTAGTATTGGTGGTAGCACCTGTCACACTCAGCCTGGCTTATAAAACAATGAGAACTGGAGCTAGCACCCAGGGATAACTGCTTGCTCCCTCCCTGCCCACTGGTACCTCCTTACAAGACCAGGCACACCCTTGCACTTAATATATGGAGCTGTTAAATACAGGAAACATCCTTCCCTGACTGCAGAGATTGGTGCTTTGCAAAGCAAGCAGGTGATTAGCCAGTTTGGAATCTGTATTTACAAACTGCAAATTGTGGGCCCAATCCTCCTCTGATATAGCTTCATTGCCTTTAATAGGAGCTGGAAATTAGCATAACTCTTTTGACTTCAGTGGAGCCCTGCCAATTTACAGCGACGGAGGATCTGTTCCTATAAGTGCCTAGCTCATGGATAATTTGCATTGTGAAATAACACCATTAGTCAAAATATTTACAGCAGCTACCTTAAGTTACACCATATGGAGGTTCATTAATAAACGTGTATTTAGATAAGCTGACATCTCAGAGGCTACAGAATAAATGAGGAGGTCCAGCACAAGTTAGAACAGAAGGTTACAAAACAACTCTGCAAAAAAATAAAATTCATACAACTACATAAATGAATGAATGAAAAAAAAAATCACCCCACTGAACCTCAGGGGTTCACATTATACACCACAAATCAGACCCCCTGGGGTTCCCCTATGATTAGTACAGCTGCATGCGGCAAACGACCCTGGAGAAAAGGTTCTCTTTTATTCTAAGAAAGTAATAGGGCACAGTCCAAGCATGCCGCAGAAATGAACAAATCAAAAGCAGGCATTGCACAAAATTCAGCTTCTGATGTGTTCATTTTCTCTGGATGTACATGGTAAGCTGACAGGCAAAATCATTCTGCCTTCACTGATCACCGATGGCTTGCCGGTAAGGTGAGGGACATGTGGAACATCCAATTCTAAGGAAACTTCAATACTTTGAGAGATACAAATCAAGATACTCATTTTCTTCCCCCCCAAGTGAACTCAAGCTTATATGAAAGGCGCTGGATTGACAGCACTGAAAACCCAAGCTCTCTATCCAGGAATGTGCACAGCTTAGGTGGTGGCACTTCAAGCTTCCACCACACTGTCGCTTGCTGCTTTGCTCCTGAAAATGTGAGTCTCTGGGTGAGAGGGTGATTCAGTCACTATGCCCACTCAATTCTTGATCCCTGACATGTCCCGTGGCCTTATTTCCCCTACACAGGAAGTTAAATCTAGGACTAGATTTAGCTGGTGTATTGTAAACCCAGCTTCATTTAAGTTTTATGGAGGGGATGGTCTGATGGGACGGCCTACATTGGAAATTGACTGATCTCTGACCACTGGTGGTGGATGCACCAGTGGCCTAAGAAGGGAAGGTAGATGGGGTGGATTCTGAGTTATTATAGAGAACTCTTTCTTGGGTGACTGGCTGATGAGACTTGCCCACATGCTCAGGTTTTAACTGATCATCATATTTGGGGTTGGGAAGGAATTTTTCCCCAGGGCAGATTGGCTAGGGCTCTCGAGGTTTTTCACCTTCCTCCGTAGC
Organism: Podocnemis expansa; assembly: GCA_007922195.1. Taxonomy (NCBI): domain Eukaryota; kingdom Metazoa; phylum Chordata; order Testudines; family Podocnemididae; genus Podocnemis; species Podocnemis expansa. The sequence goes on along the minus strand of ML682074.1, from coordinate 7,084,254 downwards.
ACGGGGCATGGCTCACCTGCTGGTGCATTCTTTGTATCTTCAAGTCCTTAAATCATGATTTGAGAACTTTAATAACTCAGTCATAGGTTAGAGCAGGGCTTCTTAACCTATGGTTCGTGACTCAAAAATGGGTTACCATGTCATTTTATGGTGAGTCACCATGATCATCTTTAATAAATTGAAAATGGAAATACATGATTAATTCAAAACCGAACCATGGGTCATGAAGCTGACTCCCAAATTTAATCTGGATCCCGGTGAAAAAAGGTTAACAGCCTCTGGGTTACAAGCTTATTGCTGCACTGGGTTGGTGAGGTTTTGAGGTCTGCATTGTGCAGGATGTCAGACTAAATGATCATACTGGCCCCTTCTGACCTTAGAGTCTATGATGTGAAAACCTCACATTTTTAATCAGAGGAGACAGGAAAAGCAGCAGTCAATCTTTCTATAATTTAATCCAAGTAGTCCCAGTCACTCCAGCCATTTACAGAAGTTTGGCCTGGGACAAAGAGAGATGTAAGAAAATATGATGCAGATGGGGGGGAAAAAAGACTAGAGAGACCAACAGCCAAAGGAAGAGTTCAATTACTTTGATCTTCTTTCTCCCATCAGCTCTTACAGCTCTTGCAAAGACTGGTACATATTCTGAGTTCAGGGGAAATTCCTGAGTTTTAAGTCCAATCTTTCATTTTACAAGTTCCAAAGGGGTAGCCACGTCAGTCCAGTTCAGCAAAACAAAGTATCCCATGGCACTTTTAAAGACTAACAAATGTATTTATCATATGAGCTTTCATAGGAGAAAATCCCGCTTCATAAGACACTTGCAGATGGGGAATTTAAAGACAGTTTATCTATAGCACAGAATGCTCTGGAACAATTCTCCTTTGCCTGCACCTTTTGTAATGGTTTAGGCCCCATTTATGTGACGAACTCAGTCACATGTGTAAATCCCACTGATCTATAATGAGCAGTATTTGATGGAACAAGCAGAAGCCTCGTTTTGTGGAACTGTGGTCTTACCTCACTACAACATGTATGCCAAACACTCGGAACAATATCATTTTTGTTTTCTTAAACATCTGCAGTGTGATGTCTTTGATAAGAAGGTGCTGGTTGTATGAGCAGTTCTTCATACTAGGAGTCAAATTATGAACTTGGATATACTGGGTAATCATCACAATACAATTGCACTCAGAGGCCAGTTTCTTTCATTACGGGCTATAATTCTGAGATGCCACCTGACAGAGCACTTCAATACAACACAACCCTGCTCTCCAATATCCTTGCTCACCATCAGAAAGAGCACTGGAGCTTTATCTGGCTTGTTAAAACATGTGCTGGTGTGTGGTGAATAAGAAGGGATTGCTGGGAGATACTTAGTGGTACATATGGAATAAATGTCTAGATTTAGATTAAAAGTGACAGAGAGAAGCAGAGGGAGAAAGGAATGAGCCCTTTGTCTTAACAACATCCCTTTGAGTCACTGCACACACTGGTATGTTTGTATAGAGTGCGAGTCAGAGCATTCAATATCCATTTAATAGAGGCCCCCACCTACAAATCACTTCCAAGTCCACTCTTTAATAGACTAAAATCAAGTGATCTAAATTTTGTCACATAAACAACTTTCTTTGTATGTTCTTCTCCCTCCCCTTACCTTTTAGTGGATGTTTCCCCATGTAAACTCTTAGGATCGCTTAATACTCAATGAGGAAAAGGAACATAGGAATTGCAACACTGGATCAGACCCGTGGTCAGCTAGTTCAGTGTCCTCTCTCTGACAACGACTGGCATGAGATGCCTCAGAAGAAGGTGCTAGAAAATTAGGCAATTGGCTTAAGCTTTGAAGTATGTCATCTAAGAACTTGCCTAAAATTTATGTTAATATTAACTATTACAACTTTGGATAGTCTTGTCACCCATGGAAATGTCCAGTTCCTTTGGCTGCAAGGCTTCAAATTTTGACTCCAAGACACCCCGTGGCAACAAGTGACAGAGTTGAGTCCTCTCCAGATCTGCAGCCACATTTTAGAGAGTGGCTGTGCATGCCAGAGCTAGCCAGAAAATGTAGTTTACCAACTTTGGAAAAATTTGAATTAAATGATTTCACATTGAATCAGCACAAAAAGATCCAAAAGTTTTGCTGAGAGGGAAGAAAAATGTGAAAAATCCTATTTCAGGGTAACCAACTTGAACCTCAGGCTGCTCAGTTCCCTGGGCAGCCAGCTACCTGGTCTGTCCAGGAAGTCCTGGCTCCTGACCGCCTCACCAAGAACTGGAAACCTTGCAATCTGCACTGTAGACAGAGGAGGGTATCTGAGAGACCAACAGCCTCCCAAGCAGACAACTGGATGGCCCAGGGAATCTGATATCCTACTTTTCTGCTCGGAGGCAAGCAGACAGCAGGAAGCTCCACTGGAAGTTTTGGCACATTCCCACAAAATGTTCTGTTGAATCAGCATTTTCAAATAGAACACAGTTCCAGCAGAAAAGTTTCCCTTTGCTCTATTGCACAGAGTCTTCCAAGTGATGCCACACCATTGATTTTTATAATAGCATTAGTGGCTACTTTGTACATCACACAATCACCTGCTTCCTTAAATGTCACATTTCAACTATGCAACAAAGTTAGAAAGCAGGATATTTAGGGCTGAGGGAGCTGCAAAAAGCAGGTGGGGTTGTCAAAACTCAGACAAGAGTTCAGAATAGAGGTGCACCAGGAAGTATCTTGAAAACCTGTCCTAGTGCCAGAAAAAGCATTTCCCAGCACAGTCTTCTTCTGATGTTGATTTTTCTATGCAAATCATGCAAAGCATGTGAACTGGGAGCAAGGATCTTGTTACTTCTTTAAAGGAATTACTTTTAACCTTAATTTTCCATAGAACCTCATGGCTCAATAGAACAATCCATATCTGGTAGCCAAGGGAGAAGGAGCATGTGCAAGAATTAATGAACTCAATGGGCTGGATTCTCCACCTGTCACGACTCTTTTATGCCACTCAGGTGCTGTATAGGGGCTCAGACTTGGCAAGAAACAGCCCCCATGTAACATCATCTCTACAAAACTTTTGTTGAAAGGAGCAGAACTGGCAGAATCAAGTAGGAAGGAAGTGTGCTTAAGAGCAGGAGAGGGCATGGCTCAAACATGCTACACTCCTGCTAGCTTCTGATACAGAATGGACCCTAGGGACTAACCTACCTAATGTAATGTAAAGCAGCCTTGAGACTGCTCTAAACTTAAACCAGGATCTGGGTAGGCCACTAGTGAGGCTGAAGATACTGGAAAGGCAAAAGGTGGCTTAAAGTCACCATCAGATCCTGCTCTCAGCAGAACAAAGGGATCAGAAAACTGGACCCCATACTTTTGGGGGGAGGCATTAGAATATGAATGGAAGTCAGACCCTGAAACATCTCCCTATTCAAATCATCTGCAATAAATTCATTTTCTTCCCTAGCAAATTAGTGACAAGAAAAACATCCTGCCTTCCAGCCCATAGCTGTGTCTGACGGTACCTGTCAGAAAGATAAAATCTTTCAATGAATTAAAGGAGGGAAAGCCAATCCCCCCTAGTTATCTTGCTGTGATTTACATCAGTATAATTATATCTTCATTGCTGTGGGAAATTGCCTACACCCCGAGGGAAATGCTGCTAGTACATAAGAAGTTTCCTTTTTTAATTACCATAGATGCTGTATCTCTGGACCAATTACTACATACTGGGACAAACCAAGATTAACACATATTTAAGACTATATTGTATCTTAGATTCTTTAAATGTTATATTAATTGTGCTAATTCATCCCAATTACGTCAGTGGTGTTGTACTAGGAGCTATATCAGGACAATCAGTGACTAGGTTAACTTTATATAAAACTCTTCCTTTTTCATCCCTAGTATTCTCTTCTGGAGAAATCTAATGGTGACAGCAGATCTGTGGGTTGCACCCAGTTTTAACTCTTCTATGACATGGACCTTTATTTGAAACACTATTACCCAGTTTGTTTATGTTACTCGCTGCAATCATGCCTGTTTCTCTATTAACACATCCTAGGAGTTAACTCTATGAATGTTGGCCTTTCAGTATGCCTCATCTTTCCACTGAAGGAGTGAACCCAATCCTTTTCACCACCAGCAGTCTATCCTCAGATTAAAGAATGCCAAACACATGAAGAAATCACTGTAAATATGCAGAAGGGTCACACTGTTTACCGAGTTGGACGTTAGCTGAAAAAGAAAACTAAACTAGTATTATGGGAGTGAGATGCTCTACCTCTTTGCAACCAGATGGCCCAGTTGTGGTAGCTATGGTATCTAATTTTGAAAGGACCTCAATCTAATTTTGTGGCCCAAAGCAATTTGTTTCAAATCAGATATAACTGGCTTCTACCTGCAAGAAAATAAATTTGGGCCACCAGAGTAAAACCTCATTCAGCAGAGTTCTTAAGCACTTGACTTCAACATGACTAGACACGTGCTTAAAGTTAAGCACATGCTTACATACCTTGGCAAACGGGGATAAATAAGCAAGGGTCTGTGGCACTTAAAGACTTACAAATTTATTTATTGCATGAGCTTTTGTGAGAGAAAAAAATCAAACTTTGTCAGATGCTCTGATGAAATGGGATTTTCTCCCACAAAAGCTCATGCGATAAATAAATCTGTTAGTCTGTAAATGCCACGGGTCTCCTTGCTTGTTTTGCTGAACTAGGCTAACATGGCTACCCCTTTGGAACTTGGGGATAAGTAGTGGTTTTTCCTTTCTAATTCCTGACGTGCTAAGCATTACATTTGACAGAAACTGTTTCTATAGTGGTAATATTTTTACCTAAGAAACTCAGACTTTTCAGCTTTTGTGACCCTTGCAGAACAACTCTTGCAGAGAATAATTCTTGTAACAACACATAATACTGTATAGGAAAATGATGGAAATCCTCAGCTGTTTAAATATTGACTGAATAGAACTGAGTGCACTGGTTAATTAAAGGTCCCCTCCTGCAAACCCACAATTTTACTTAAGTGAGCTATCTCAGAGATTCAGAGTTAAGGCTAAATATCACTTTACCTTTTCAATCTTTGATTTATGACTATGTCACTGTAAACAGCATGACCCTTTCAGTATGTTTACAATTATTTCTTTGTGTTTCAGGTGATGTGTGTCTACTGTACAGTGCAAGTTCTCTCTCTTTTCCCCACCTATGAAAATGCCAACATGAAAGACATCCCCAAACAGCAAAATTAAGGGTCTCCCAAATTAAAATGTGCAAGTACTTAATTTATCCAAAAATGGCATGGACATTGCATTACAAGGCTTAATCCTACATTTCTTCTGGACCCAAGACTCCCATTTGATATAAGAAGGGTTTCTCTTAGGCTCCTGAAAGTATGTCTACATTTCAATGAAACAGCCATGGCTGGGCCATATCACTTGACTGGGACTCATGGCTGTCAGGCTTTTGGGCAATAAAACTGCAGAGACACCCAGTGGGGGTCCTTGACAGCAGGCTCCAACCTGAGCCCAGATGTCTACCCTGCAGTTTCATAGCTCCATAGCTCAAGCCCGAGACAACCAGCATGGCCAGCGATGGGTGGAATACAGGATTGGACACACACTCAGCCCTCTCTACATACATACCGATACATTCGCAAAGGTCTTTCAGCCACCTACAGCATCCATGCAATCATAACAAGTGAATTACAAACACACAAGCAGGATTTAACTCTGAACAGATTTGCTTTAGCTGATATAGCTTCGACCCTTAATGCCAGGATGGGTTTTTTTTATTCAATTAATTTAACGGTCCAGATTTTTAATTTGCATTTCATTTAACTTTTCAGGTTTTTAATTTGCAAGATATTGTTTATCAAATATTCATTTTGGAGCCTTTCACTGTATGTACAGTGCACACTCCTAAGTAATTAGTGTGCAGTAAATTAATTCTCTCCTTGTTCTTTCATCAGATATTGGATTAAGAAAATTCCACTGTACCAACATAGTGAGCTAGATTAGGAAATTCCCATCCATAATACCTTTGTTTAATATTTGTCTTGTATATGTAATGCCTTAATGCTTGATGTGATAAATATTACAGTTAAAGCAGAAATCTGTAGTAATGCAAGTTGAGTCGCATATATGTTTGAAATGACTGGACCTGAATAAAATTTGTGCTCACATAAATTCGGCCATCTTTTTTTTCCTTACCGTAGGAGATCACTCATTTCCTTTCCAAAAAAAAAAAAAGGCCTGAACTAAAGTCCACTAAAGTCAATAAGCAGTCTTCCAGTGACTATTGTAGGCATGAAAATTGGATCAAATACAAATCAGTGATTACAGTCCATAATAGAACATGAAAAACAAATGGCCCATTAAAATTTAGTCTTACAGACTCAGGAAATGTAGCTAATATGTGCTGCATGCATATGTACATACACACACACAAATTGCATGGCCTAGTCCTGTAACAGAATATTCATAGTAATAAGCAGGAACATTGCTGCCCTGGGGAAAGACCCTGGGCAGAGGGCCAGGCCCTGCCCCCTGGCCATGGTCCAGTGTCCAGGCTGAATCCAGCATCAGGCTCCTGCTGCCACCAGCCTGGCCCCAGATCCATGCCTGGGTTTGGGGCCAGGAGAGGCAGGCGCCGCTGCAGGTGGCCTGGCCTGGATCCACCATCAGGGACAGGAGAGGCAGGGGCTGCCCCAAGCACTCAGGGCACTGGCACTGAGACTCGGGGCACATGCTCCATGTGTCAGGTGCCAGTGACTCCTTTGGTAATAAGTGGAGTTGACTGCAAAATATGGAAAAAATTCCACACACACACACAAAAAAAATCCCTCTCTTCCCATAATCAAAAAAATGTTGAAATTAAAAAATTTTCATCCCACTCTAGTAAGAGGCACATGCTCAGCAATGAAGGTTTGGTCCTACCATGAGTACAACTCAATATTTTAGATCCAGAATTTGGTCTGTGGGTCTTTCTGAAAATGTGTTTGGTCTTTCAGACATGATTAACTTGCCTACTTCTCACACCATAGTTTCCATGACTATTTCTGATTTCTAGTATCTTTATATTGAACCACATGACCAATTAAATAACCTTGCAATTTTAATCTACCCCTATCATTTTGAACTTGAAGCCAGATTGCCTAAAACATCAAAAAAATATCTTGTAAGGAATAAACCTGCTTTCTCATGGAGATGAACTGGATGATGTAACATTTGTTTACCATCTTTAAACTTCTATTATTAATTTGCTGGTTTCCCTCAGTTACATGTCCTTTGCTAAACCTATATAACAAGAAAACACCACGTGTCCTTTGCTAAACCTACATAGCAAGAAAACACCACCACTTGTTGCCATGGAATCTAGAATCACAATGGAGAAAGGTAAATAGCAGGGTGCCCCAACAAACTGTAACCTTTGCTATTCAACATATTCATAAATTATTTGGAAAAAGGGATAAACAACAAGGTGACAAAATTTGAAGATAATACAAAATTACATGAGATAGTTAAGTCTGAAGCTGACTGTGAAGTTATAAAGGGATCTCAAAACTGAGTGACTAGGCAACAAAAATTGCAGATAAAATTCAGCGTCAATAAATACACAGTAAAGCATATTGGGGAAAAAAATCCCACTCTACATATATAAAATGATGGTGTCTAAACTAGCTGTTACCACTCAAGAAAGATCTTGGGACCATAGTGGATAGTTGTCTGGAAACATCCACTCGGCGTGCAGTGGCAGTCAAGAAAAGTTAACAGAATGCTCCGAACCTTTAGGAAAGTGATGATAAAATTTAAAAGTAACATAATGGCACTATATAAATCCATGGCATCCTCACCTGTAGAATAGTGGAATGACCAGAACTACATACTTCTCAAAAAAAAAAAATTAGAATTGGCAAAAATGAAAAGGACATTTTAAAAAAAATGAGTAGTGGTATGCAACAGCTTCTATGCAAGAAAAATCTTTAAAAACTGTTCAATATAGAAAAGAGATGAATAAGGGGGGGAAATATGATAGAGGTCTATAAAATCATGAAAAGCATGGACAAAGTGAATAGAGGAGTGCAATTCACCCTTTTGCATAATACAAGAACCAGGGATCACCCAATGAAATTATTAGGCAGCAGTTTTAAAAACAAACATAAGGAAGTACTTCTTCACATAAAGCACATCCAACCTGTGGAACTCATTGCCTGAGGATGTTGTGAAGGCCAAAAGCTTTACCAGACTTAAAGAAGAATTAGGTAAGTTCACGGAGGATAAGTCCATCAAGAGGAATAAACTGAGGAGGTCAAAGACACAGCCTCATCCTCTAGGTTTCTCTAAGCCTCCAACAGTCTCCAGCTGGGACTGGGCAAAGGGGGTTACTCAACACTTGTCTTGTTCAGTTTATTTCCTCTGAAGTGTCCAGTGGGGCCACTGTCAGAAGCCTGGTCACCGGGCTAGACAGACCATTGGTCTAACCCAGCATGACCATTCTTATGAGTCTCAGTCACCTGCTTCCAAAGTGAGGGAAATTAAAATTATTTTTATTTAAAGATACATAATCCTAAACACAACAGAAACCAGAAGTTTGGGCTTCACTGCATCTTGCAGCTCAAACCTATCCCTGCAGCCCCAGGCCCTACCTTCCAGTCTGAAGGTGACCACAATGACCTCTGCAGTTACACCTCACAGAAGAGCTCCTCGCAGCAGTTGTGAGGAACAATATCAAAGCTGGCCTTGGGACCAGCCCAGCTCTTCACCAACTGTTTGAACAGTGACTAGTGCTTCATAGGAACTTAGAAAGACTCAGGGTTTGATACAAAACCACTCCAATCTTCACTAAGGAAACATTTTCTTAGATCACCATATTTTTACCTTTTATATTATGGTGTTCACCTGGAAGAACACATCAAAATAGATCTTCAATACAAAAAAATTAAAAAGCACTGACTGTACCCAATTCTCTCAGTACCCTACCCTAGCTCAGTCCTTGTTACTTAGTCAAATATGCTGTGTTTGAATGAAACATTCCCCTTACAGCTCAGCTACTCTCCCTACTTGACCCAGTCATAAACAAAACTAAAAGAAATTACATATTTTTCTCTTCACAAAGCTTCCAATCTTCCAGGGCAAAATTTCATTATTTGAGCAGAAAGTAGAGATTTGTTGTTATTATTGCTCTCTGTCTCCCTGAAAAGATGAATTTTCACACTGGGGGGGGGGGGAAGAGCACGAGATCCTGCAGATTTACCCTGTGACAAACTGTTATTCATGTTTTCATAGTGAGAAGAGCTTTTTATGACTAAATGATACACAGCCAGAACAAAATACATAGGACAACCTGAGAGGGGAAGGGTGTTGAAATTTGAGAGAGCAGAATTCCTCCTTGGAAAAAGCTCTCTCCCATCATCATAACAGTTCCCAGCATCCCAACATGGCATTGCAAAGGTTTTCATCTCTAGCGACGCTTACATCTTCTGTGGCATAGACCTCGGGTGAGGTCAGTCTTCTGTCTCCTTCTGGAGTGACAAAAGCCCAACTTCCAAAGACAAAATCTTTCTGCACTTCTTGAACTATATTAGAGTTCTCTCCTCCTGGCGAAAGGTTGGGACTGTGGAGCTTTTTCTTTAGCACTTGCTCTCAGGGCTTTTTCCCCGGAGGTCCTTCATCTTAGCAGGTCTCCCCACAGCCACCTTCCCCCAGGAATCTCTCTGATTCTTACAGACCCCACCTTAAGCCTCCCCACAGGAGCCTAACCTGCTCCCCAACCTTCTTTCACCAAGGTTATCACATTGATAAGAAACTTCCTTGGCCTCCCTCCCTGAATCCTCTTCCCTCTCTGGGTAGTCCAGCCTGACCCTCTTACAGCTGAGGTCACTAAACATAATTCAACCACCCAATCAGGACCACTGGGAAATAGCTGCTACCTCACAAACCCAGCTAAGCGTGACTCCCAGAAAAGGCTATCTAGCCTGTGACACTCCCTGCTTTTCCTCCATCAACCCCATCCCCTCAGCTCCCCCCCGAAAAAAAAAAAAAGCTGGTGCAAACAAGACCCTCCATACAATTCTAGCTATGAAATCATAGCTAGCTATTGTAACATTACCGTCTCTCCAAGCACTTTGCAAAGATGGCATCAAAAGCCCTGGAGGCAGATAAGAATGTCTCACTATCCTCATCTATAGAGGTGGAAAACTAAGAAGAGAGAGGTCAAGTGACTTCTCCAACACTGTACAGCAACTATCAGGAAAAGAACCCAGCTCCACTGAATTCACTGTCATAGCCCAGTCACTCTCATGTGATGTCACAAAAGACAGTAAATATCCTGGGAAGCTAAGACACTTGCCAGGAACGCAAGATCATCACCGGTCAGAAAGTGGTCTCTCACTCAACCCCACCAAAAAAAAAAAAAAAATAGAGTTGGGCAGGGGGAAGGTTAAATCCAAAATATTTTGACTCTGTAATGCTGCTGCAGTTCCTAATGGAATATTAAATATTTTGGGTTTTAGAGAAAACAAAAAACTCATTTAGTTTTTGGTCATTCAGGTTTTATATGAAAAATAAAAAGATTCTACAGCTAACAGATTCTTCTTGGGAAGAAATTATGTTTAACTCAAAACCCACTTGCAGACAGAAAACTTCTAGTCTGCTGTATTCAAGAAACGTTGGCTCCATTCCTGACATATGATGGATGGTTAATAAATATGTTGTACCTTCTTCCTAACAAACTTGATTCACCCAAGTGCTTAAACTTTACACAGGTGTTACCATATAGTGGTCACTGTTAAAATATTTATAGATACATTAATTAATGTTGTGATATTCCTCAGTATTTTCTCTACTAAATGTATAGCACTCTATGGTGATGCAATCCACTTACAAAGGCAAAATTTTAAGTATTTTAGGAATGACCATGCAGAGTGCTTTTATTGCATTTAAAACTTACCGGTAAACATTGCAACGATGCCTATATACTAAAATGTTGGTGTTAGAAGATAGCCAGAACTGTAGCATGAGATTAAAAAACAACGAATCCCTCTTCTGACAAAATTATACTATGTATAAATGGCTCCTGAAACGGTGAGCAGATTTTATAAGTCAGTTACGCAAATCAAGGACAATCAATGACTGATCCCAGTGACACAGAGGAGATACTTGCTCAGTTTCATCATACAGATTTCATCTTCATGTCAAGATGTTAAACATATAATGAATGTGTACACCCCATATGTTATCCCACCATAGGTCCCCCTATCCTGCCTTAGGGGAATGCCATATGCCCTGTGTTTCTTGCAGCCGAAAGACAAAATATTAACAGAATAAATTATTTTAGATGAGCAATGTGCCGCAGAACTCTTCTGATACACCATGGGCCTGATTCATATTTACCCTAAGGGCACTTTATCCATTCTGGCATATATATCCAATATGGCTCTTTCACATGGCCATTGTGTAAATGAGAATCAGGCTCTGTATGTTTTATTCTGACATGCCTTGGTGCTGACTAGAATTGCTGCCCTCCAAAATAAACATGGATCCACTTGAAAGTAACAATTACTTCTGTTGCTGAATTCAACAGCAATTTAAAACAGGCCCAGTAGGCTGAGAGAGGAAGGTTGGTACAAAGGGCTGGGCAGACAGCTTCAATTCCCTGTTCTGTAGCAGACATCCTGTGTGACATTGGGCAAGTCATAGTCTCTCTGGCTATGTCCACACATACATGCTTATTTTGATTTAAGTTAAATCGAAATAAGTTAATTCAAAATAAAATCCTTAATTCGAATTAACTTGAATTGAAATAAGCAGAAACCTCAAATCAAAATAGCAAGTCCAGACACAGGACTTGCTATTTCGAATCAGGCAAGGGGCAGCATAGGAGGTGTGGCAACATGGCCCCCTCACTGGGCCATCCCCCCACCCAATATATACAAAAAGGAAGGAACCCAGGGAAAGAGAAGGGGGAAGCGTTATTTCAAAATAACACGTCCGAATGGTGTTATTTTGAAATAAGAGGATTCGAATTAAAGTACGTTTAAGCTATTTTGAAATGACGTCTCTTGTTTCAAAATGACAGAGCTTGTCATTTTGAAACAAGAAAACGTTGTGTGGACCTAATCTTTTTAAAATCGAAATAACCAGTGTTATTTCGATTTAAAAGATACGTGTGGACATACCCGAAATTCATGTCTTAGCTCCCCCTCCGTAAAATGGGATAATAGTACCTCCCTACCTCACAGGACTGTGATCAGCATGAATACACTATAGATTGTGAGTTTCTTAGACATTATGGTAATAGAATACATGTAATACTTAAATGAGATAAGAAGCAACCACTGTTTTCAATTGTATTAATATATACAGGAAGACATTTTGTTGGCTTCAAATAAGTTCCATGTTTCAATACAAGTATTCAATAGTAATTTATGTAGAGTGGAGTGTTGTTCATCACACCATGAGTTACATATATTATATACCTGAATGCAGGAGAAATCCTAAGTTATCTAAGCTAATTCAGCACATATATTTATAGACATACTATAGCTGCCCAGGCAATGATAGGAGGTAGCACAGAACGGTAAGAACCCGGTGGAATGCTCTGCAGAAAGCCTGGGATAGTGAGGAGCATACTATGTACCACAGCTTACACTGGCTGTCATCCTTCAAACCATGCAAGAACGTTATTCAATACCTCATTTAAGCAGACATGTCCAGTGTATGCCTTTAACCTCATCTTCCCTGCTCCTGTGGAGCAGAAGAACAGGCAACAATCTCCTGACTAAAGAAAAGCCAATCAGCATCCGAACTTTTGGATTCTCCTTCTCAAAATCGATCTCCAAAGATTTTTAGGTTCATCTACCCCAAAAATGATATTCTATAGGGTGTGCAAAATCTGGTAAATTGGGAGGACCTTAAAGAGTCGCTCGTGATTAGAGTGGATTTCCTCTTACTTGAGCTTCAGTGAAGGCCTGACTCTGAACCCACTGAGGTCAATGGCATATCTTCAGCAGACTCCAATATGCAGGACTCAAGTGACAGATGTTATTTTTTTGTAACAAATGCAAGCAAGAGGGAAATTTTTCACACGGGCCACATATTTATAAGCAGTTTCTTAACATGATTAAATGCATTTTTAATTTTTCGGAAGTGTCCCAGCTTTGGCTGATGATGAGCAGAGATGAGCTGAATGCCGGGACAGAGAGGAAAAAACTAAATGAGAAGGGAGGAAAAAGTCTCACTGGTCTTTTTTAAAAATATAAAACCAGCTTTTGCTCATGGACCCGGATGTGATCAGTTGGTGGTGAGCAGTTACTCACAGAAGTAACACACATGCAGGTAACATGAGTAAATGCTCACTTGCAGACAGAAGCCAGAAACTAACCCCAGACCACTCTATTAAATCAAACAGAAACGTCTGTTACTATGGAAATGAGATCTGTAATACTTAAAACACTGAATGAAGCAGCTCACTCTAACACAGTCAGGGCCAACCCAAGGGTTTTTGGTGCCCTCAGCGAACTATGACTTTGCCATCCCTCCCCCCATTTAATAAAGAGAAAAATGAGAATATATTTTTTAAATAGAAAAAAAAAAAAACTTACTTGCACCTATTTTGGCACCCCTTTAAGCCTGGCACCTTTGGCAACCATGTATTTTGTGTGTACGTTTGGGCTGGTCAAAACACAGTGTCAAATCAGAAGGAATATTCTGATCTCTGTTTGGAGCAGCCAGTTCAAGCAGCACAAAAATCAGTGCTCTGCCACCAGTGAGAAGAACATGAAAATCTTCCGTGCCCACAGCAGGCAAAGAAAAAGAAGCCTACAGTCCCTTAGAATGACAAGATGACATTTGTTTCTGCATGTTTTGAAAGAGACAATCAAAAAGTTTAAGTTTGTTTTTTAACTAAAATTGTCCATTTATTTAAAAAAAAACTGAACAGGATGAAGGGTCAACGGAATACACTGGGGAAAGTATATCTTTTGAATTAAAGGATCGAAAACTCACTCAGGCAGAATACTGGTTGCTCTCAAGAACATTATGAGAACTAATGAAAGAACTTGATTTCCTGCCTTAAACAATTAGGTAATCAGCTGCCTTTGGTTACCCCTAACAACTTACACAGACAAGGAGATTACTAAGCAAACAGGCTGCAGCGTTGCAGAATCCACAGCCAACGGGAATGCTGAAATGACCTGCGTTCCCAGCAGAGTCACCACCTTTTCAATTTTAAAGAGAAGGAAGTGGGATTATTGAAAAATCTAGGACTTGGCAGGCATTTACAGAGGTGCTCACACTGATGTAATGTGTTCTTTTAAAACAAAAACTCAGAAAATAAGCCTTGAAGTCTGAAAAACATTTCTCCCACTCACCCACCCTTCCCCCCGCCCAGGATGTAGCCCACTGAATTTGTGATTTTTTACCATGAACAAGAAGATGTTTATATACCATAAGTTCCAGAGCGGTAACCATGTCAGTCTGTATGTAGCAAAAACAACAGAAGTCCTGTGGCACCTTAAAGACTAACAAATTTCTTTGGGCATACGCTTTCATGGGCTGCAACCCACTTAATGAGATGAAAGCGTATGCCCAAACAAATTTGTTTTCATCTGATTAAGTGGGTTGCAGCCCATGAAAGCGTATGACCAAAGAAATCTGTTAGTCTTTAAGGTGCCACGGGACTTACTTTGTTTTTGTTATATACTATAATTACATCTCAGACCCTGAAGTTATACATAATGATTCTAAACTCATACAGCATTACATTTAATATTTTAAAATTTCTAGAGGGATAGCCATATTAGTCTAGTTCAGCAAAACATACAAGGACTGTGGCACTTCTAAAGACTAAAATGTATTATCATCTGAGCTTTTGTGTGTGGAATGCCACCCATGAAAGCTCATACAATACATAAATCTGTTTGTCTTTAGAATTGCCACAAGACACCTTGAATATTTTAAAATGTTCCAGCTGACCAACAAATTCACACTGCATTGGAAATTGATAGTATTAAACAATTGGGTCCAGTTCTATCCACAGGTTACCACCCATTTTTTAAATGGTTTTAAGGAAAATAGTTATTAGTTTCTGATAGATTAATGGTTCTCTTTGAAAGAGCTGGTACAATGTATCATAATTCCTATCAATCAAAAAAAAGCCTATATGTATTACCCAAAACCACGTATAAACATGCAAGTGTCTTTATTTGAACCATGTGACAGTGCAAAAAAAAAAAGTCATATCTATGCCAAGGATTACATGGTTTAGAGTGTTTCCAAGACAGAGAAGTCAAAAATCAACTAAAAAAAGACAAAATGCAACATTTCAAAATCAAATGCACTTTCCCATTTGCAAATGGAATCCTCCTACAAGAGCAAACATAAGCCTCCTGACTTATTTTCTTCAAAATTTACATTTTCCTCCTTCAATTAAATGTTGTTATATGTACAGTTGCATCACTATGTCTTCAGTGACAAATATCATACTGACATCAAGGATTTGCAACTGCATGATCTTGCCCAAAATAATAGCATGTCCTATGTGAAATTTAGATAAGATTCCAATCTCTGACCCCCAAAACCCTTATACTTTAATCAACTTCTGATTGAATCCTAGCATGAACTGTGACTTGCCTTGCGCTATAATGGACTTGTCCTAAATTCTACTTTCAAACATCCCTGAATTTTAAGAAAGTTCTATTTTGGATCAACACGCTGAGTCTTAGAGCTTCTACCACTGAAAGGTGGCCCACTACGAAAACCTTCCACAGTAAACAATATTTTCATAAGGAGGAAAAGTGCTCCCTTCAGAGATACAGGATGGCACTGAATTCCAATTTATTGCTCTTCCTGTACAAGGTGGTACATGTTGGAGGAACAACGAGAATGTTAGAGACAAGGTCCATGTTGAGCCTGTGGCTTGCATCTTCTCTTATCTCAGGTCACATGTATATGAGCCTAGGGGAGATGTATGTGACATATATTAAGATATATGCCATTTGATATATGGTATTTATTTAAGTGGGCATTTTCAAAAATGCTTTCTGTTGGGCTAACTCTGCTCTCACTGAAGTCAATGAGAATGTTTGGTCAGTGCTAGGGGCTTTTAAAGATCCCATCCTAAAATGACACTTTGATGAAGAGTAAAATAAATGTCATTTATAAGATGACCATACAACTATTGAAGGGTGATGTAGTGGTATTTCGTGATTCCATTCATGTTAACAGGCTCTGTGGCCCACTTTTCAGACAACGGATAGGAGTAGCAATGGGAGCGAGTGAGAGTACAGAATCAAAGTGTTGTAACAACACTCAGACACAGTACATACTTTCCCGGGCTTTATGGAGCACTCTATATTCCCGTGTGTGTGTTTGGTGATATTTTTATGTAGTCAGTAGAGCCAGTCAAACAAAAATTTGAAAGTCAGCCAGTGAAAAGAGGTAACAAAGGTATTTACAATTCGATGAGGGAGAAGAGGAAGGGAAAGAAGGAACATGAGTTCTAATCTTACCCCAAATTGATAGCATACCTAAAAAAGAGGGGGGGGGACACAGTGTATCATTTTAATTTGAAACCAGAGAACGTAGGACTAGACTTGTAGAACTGAATAGTGTTTGAGAAATAAGGCAAATATTCACACTGACTTACAACTATCTACCAATGCACTAGAGACATATTACATAAACAGCTGTGCAATGTCAAAAATACTTCCAAAAGAATATGAAAAATTGGCATCATTGCCAAAGCATAATATAAAATGAGGGAAAACGTTGATAGACTTGAAAAGTCAAATTTACTGTGAAAGTATATTGCTTGCCTCAGTTTTTAACAGTGTCTATTTTTCTCCACCTTCTGCCTACCACAAAATAATTCAGTTATTGGGAAAATATTTGCTAACTACAGTATTTGGCTATGTTGTTGTTTTTTGGTTAACTCTCCTTTAGTGATTTGTAATCTCATTTTCATGTGGTTCATACATCTACAGAATGACTTACTGACATAATATTTTGTTTGGCCAAGAATTTCAAAAATGATCAGTGATTTTGGATGTCCAGCCTCAGAAGTCTAAAAAAAGGCCTGATTTTCTGAAAGTCAATCTCCTTTAAGGCATTTTGAAATTGGTCTCCCAAAAATCAAGTCACTATACACACCGTTTTTTCCTCAGAAGTTGAGAGTGCTGAAGATTACAATACAGGCATAGCACATTCTGTTAAATATGAGAGAGCCACAAGATCCTCTACTAGAAAGGGGATAAGACTATTCTTGAATCCAAACTCTGATCTTCCGTTCTTGGCCACGGATCAGATTCAGCTATTTGGGATCCTCTTCCACTTCCACGATGGAATTAGTCAGAAAATCCACCAACACATCCTTCTCATGGCACAAGAAAAGCCACACATAATGAGATTTCCAACTTTTGGGAGGCCAAACCTCATGAGAACGGAAATCCCGCGTCACTCAATCCAGACCAAAACCCAAAACTCAGTCAGCCTCAAATCTAAAGTCAGGTCTGAACCTAATCTAGATATAGAACTAGATCCAAATGCTCCCTGCTTGCACCATATACTGTACAACAAACCCATTTCCTACCTTTTACAAACCACAAATCATGATATAACATACAGGGACACCTCATTGCTTTCAGTACAAATAGCTGAGCAAGGTTTTCTGGCACCATATTTGAAAATCTCAGTAAGATGGTGTTTTCTTTCCTTCCTTGACATGTTTGCACATTATCATTTCAGATTTTCTTATGCCATACCATCTGCTCTTGAATCTCACCAACAATTAGACACAAAGACTGCAATAGCAACTCATTCTGTCCAGCTCTGGACCTTGGAGCAATAAAATTAACATTATTTGGTGACATTGGTACAAGAATAGGGAATTTTTTTATTTTTCAAAGAAAGGCAAAGACCCTGAGATTTGAGGCAATATCAGTTTTCTTAGAAAATTTTGCCCAACTCTAGTAAGAACACTTAACCTGAGCACATCACAAGAGACCAGTTAGCATAAAGATTTGTGCTCCTGGCTGGTGACTATGAGCAGGAGGTGACTCTGGAGTTGTTGAGACAGGAAATAACCTTCTTTCACAGTGCTGAGCATTTATTTCTGTGCTGCCTTAGCCATTTATGTTTCCACTCACTGGTTTCTTGCTGCCTGGGCAAGTTCCAGAGTAGTAGCCATGTCAGACTAGTTCAGCAAAACAAACAACTCTGATGGCACTTTTAAAGACTAACACATTTATTTATCGCATGAGCTTTTGAAGCTTCAAGTGTCTGATGAAGTGGGATTTTCTCCCACAAAAGCTCATGCGATTAATAAATGTGTTAGTTTTTAAAAGTGCCACAAGACTCCTTGTGTGTTTTGGTTCTTGCTGGAATTTTATTAGTTTTGCTGTTTTTCTTGGTTGTTGGGTTTTGTCGGTCAGGTGAGTGAGGGGAGTTTAGCAGTTGCTGCGGTTTTTTCCTTCTTCAGCAGTAGAACTTACGTCATTTCATCTCTAGACTCCAGCTCAACCAAGAAAGGCTCTTAAAATGTGCTTGATCTTTTAAGGACATGCTTCTGCATATTGCTGTTTTGCCCACAACATAAAGATATGTGTTGCTGAATTGGCACCATTAAACCAGAATCCTAAACAGAGGTGGATTGGGGCCACAGGGCCCCTGGGCCTCCCCCATTAGTGGCTCCCCTTGCTGTGGACCCCACCCGGGATCACAGTCCCCACCCAACCTAGGGCCTCTGCAGGTGGGCTAGTGTTGGGGGGGGCACTGAGGCCAGAGGCCAGTCCTGGCCTGGCTGGTCGGCACCTGGGGGTAGCCCAGATGACTGGCACATGCTGTGCAGCTTCCAGTGTGGCACAAAGACCATGCTGGAGACCATACTGCATGCCACGCAGCCCCACCCCTGGAGTGGAGCAACAAGCTGTGCCAGCCCACCCTGCCCCTGGGGGCACACCAGCTGGTCTTGAGGCAAGGTAGGAGCATGGCACCTGACCTCTGGCCTTGCCCAGCCTGGCCCCCACCCCCGCCAATGCCAACAGGATGGAAGACCCTGACATCATGGTGAACCCCTGGGCACAGGCCCCGTCGGCCCATGCAGTAATCTGTCACTGATCCCCATAGGCTTTCAGAACATCAGCAGTTCTAATTCATACTAGAGGGGAAGGGAGGGAGGGAAAGAAAGATCTTTCACAGTCTAATAGAAAGGGTATCCACAAGTCTTACTAATATCCTCTCCCCAATTCCACACAGACACACACAACCATTACAGGCTGATGCCTGATCAGATACCACCTTTGACACTAACATGGGTCTACAAATGAACAAATGCTAACTAGATGCATTGATAACATAACTGATATTGGAGCATCCATCCATGAAGAGTACAGCTTTTGGTGGGACTTAGAAAAAGGCTGGAGTACTGTAGTACCTGGACACTGAGCAGGGATTGAAGTATAATTTGGTGGGCCTCAGAAACCTCCTGCATGGGTGGGTGCCCTAACACCCATCCTCAGAACCCACCTCCTGCCCCAATACCCTTCCCCTGACACACACACACAAACCTCCAGCATCCCCCCACCAAAGCCTCCACCTTGGCTGTTTGCAGGCTGGCTGACTGTCTGGAAGCTGCTTCTGGCAACAAACTGTTCTGCCCTGCAGGGGAAGATTCACAAACTCCCAGCCTGCTGCAGCTCTCTGCTGGCTGGGCTTAAGGTGGAGCCACTGGAATGCTGTGTTCTAGCTGCTTGTGTTATTTTTAGCAGGGCCCCAGAATGCAGTGTTCTGCGGCATTCGTCTATTTTCAGAGGCCCCAGAATGCTGCCATCCCAAAAACAGGGGGCCCCAGAAATGCATTCCAGTGCATTCTCCCTTACTTTAACACCAATACTAAGTACAGTAGAGCAGACTGCAAGATTAGGTCATCCAGCTAGGCAACTAGCACTGTAACTATCAAACAAATGAAATCTCATATCAGAATTCTGAGTGGGATGACCATACAGCAGAATTGGTATCCAAACGATTCATAACTACCTAAATATACAAGGAAGGCTCGATTATTGACTTCCCACATCAGGCAAAGGACACTGAATGCACAAGGATGAGAGAGATCAAAGAGGCAAGTAAGAGCAGTAATCAGTAATAATGGATATCTTGCACTACCTGCACATATAAACTGATTAAATGCCTCAATGTGATAAAAGCTAGAGAAGTAATTCGCAACATGTTAAAATGATAGCTTTTTGTAACAGAAAAGAGGCAAACAGGAAAAGACATATTAAAAATATACCAGATGATGAATGGTATAGAAAATCTAAAACAGGTGCTCCTATTTATACTCTCTTATTATACAGATAAAAAAAGGAGACTTTCAATGAAATTGAAAGACAACGAATTTAAATCTGATAAAAGTAAAATTAACACTCATTAGACTTGTGGAGCTCCTTGTGACAATATCTCACTGAGACCAAGAGCTTGGCAGGGTTTAAAAAAAAAAAAAAAGATTAGACATCTACATGGCGTGAATATCCACAGTTATAATAAAGGGATTAATTATTCTAAGTGATATAAACCATCATAATTCAGGCATAAGACAACAAATTAACAGAAAAGAAGAAGAAACTTTCCTCTCTGGGCTAAATTAATCCATTATTGTTTGCTATGAGTTTTAATGTATCTTCTTTTGAAGTATATGCTACTGTCAGACAGGACATCAGACGAGACATCCCACTGGTCTCATGGTTTTCGTGATTCCTATACAGCCTGGTAAAGGAGCCAATAATTTCCAACTTCATTGTGGTGGATGTCTCAGTCATTAGTAGTAGAGGGCCCACCACAAGGCTTGGTGCTACACACATTGGACATACCAAGAAGAGTGCTCAACAATTACATTCAAGAAAAAGGTCATATGGAAAAATGTAGGGAAAAATGGGAGGGGAGCCATTGCTTTAGGGGAACAGAGCTCACAGACATTGTTTGGTGTATTGTCTTAACGTGCTTCATTGCTGATGAAAGACATCTCTGAAGAAGCATGTAGTGGAGAAGAATTCAGATAAGAGAGGATGGTGAGCTGGCACACCAAGGGGAGAAAAACTAGTTCAAGCATGGGAGAGGGCACAAAGAGGTGCGAGGGATACAAAAAGAGGGGTTGAGGCTCAAGCAAAGGGGAAAAGAAGTTTTGAAACAAGCACATAAATATTAATTATGTGTTCAAAGTAGAAATAGTGGTAGAGCAATGCCATACCATTCACAATCCTTGCGTTTCTATGCCTAATAAAAGAGAACCATAGGAAAAGCATCTCACCTGGTCATTCATATGGGATGAAATTCACCCCATACAGAGGACATATACTGCTTGGGTCTTCAAAACATGCCTTCTGAAGTACTCAGGTGGTGGCTTATACTGACCCTCAACAGGACTGAATTTCACCCTGTAATGAATAACCCCAGCAAGGTGGCTCGGCTTCCACACTACTTCTGCAGGTCCAAGAATGGCTGGTGAAGCTGTATGTTTTAACATAGCTCAAATGATTCCATGGATTATCCGGGGATGGAACAGTGGCTAACAAAACCCACTGCGCAGCCAGAGGCTTTAGCTACTCAAAAAAGGTCTGCCAGTTAGCTACAGCTACAGCATAAATGCAGCTTTTAGTGCAAAAGGGCTCTTGTGCCACTGCCCATGTATTCATGTTCCTACAATAAAATACACTATAACCATCCAAAACATGTTTGCCAGCATAACTGCAGTTACATTACACTGGGATTTTTGCCAGTAATGGAATGTTGTACGTACACACACACACACACACACACAAAACCCACCCAAAAAACTAACACATGCCCTTCACCAGCATTGCCAAGAGCTTTAGTCCTGACCTTAGACTCAAAACAAACTTCAGGGGTTGCTTGCTTAAAACACATCCCGGGTACAGACAAACAACGCTGAAAATGATGGATAGGTCAGATGCAATTCGTTTGACAGGAATGAGAAAGCCAGAGGGAGAGGGGCAAGCAAGGGGAAAGAAGCAGAAAACTTTACCAGAGCCACGTAACCTGAGTTAATGAAATCATATTTAACTAAGGGTGTGTATTTAGACTTGATCTTACCTTGGTGACTTAGCCATTAGTAGGAATTCATTGTTTACTCTCAGGATTCTTATCAGTACTTAGGCAGCGTTTGCACGTGATTTTCAACTGATTGCTCAACGTGCTCTGTGTTATACTGTTTTGAAATAAATGAAACCACAGCAAGATCACAGAGGACTAATCTCATTTATCTAATCTGTTTAAAATTGCATGGTTTCTTTTCTACCTGACGCTGCCTTACGGCTTCTGTGGTGGGCCTGGTGACGTCAAACTAGATCACTGTTTCCAGTTTTGGAAAAAACAAACCTTCACTTATTGAGGCCCTTGAAAATTATTTTTTCCAGATTGCTTATTCTTAATACTTTAGAGATTGATTCCCAAGTGGTAAAGAACAGTTGTAATGACAATTCACTTCCATTGACTTCAAGAAATCTAGACCCTAGAATCTCTTGCAGGATCAGATCTTGCAGAGTGGTAAGATTTAGGCCACTCTTCAAGGGAGCTAGATAGTTCCTAATGTTCAGTGAAGCAAGAAATAGCCATTCTGAACATTTTAACTTTCAGTTGTTCCATGTTCTTGTTAGAGCATGAATGAAAATGAACCCAATAATTCATAGAGACCACGCAGTGCAAATGGAGCTCTGAGTAAAACTCTGTGCTAAATAGTCTCAGGTTGGAGGGGGAAATAACCTGTATGCAGTTAGCTTCCACATCCAATGAAGATGTAGGAATTCAAAGATAACAGCCAAAATGCCTTCATAAAAGTGAAAAAGTTTCTACCCTATACCTCCACTTTGGAGGTTTTCCAAGAGATTTTGGAGGAAATCTTAGAGTTTGACCTGAAACATACATAAAAAAAGATACATTCTTCCAGTATCCAAAGGGGTATCCATATTAGTCTAGTTCAGTAGAACAAACAAACAAGGAGTTCTGTGGCACTTAAAGATTAACAAATTTATTTTTCGCATGAGCTTTTGTGCGAAAAAATCCCACTTCATCAAAGCATCTGATGAAGTTGGATTTTTCCCACAAAAGCTCATGCAAAAAATAAATTTATTAATCTTTAAGTGCCACAGAACTCCTTGTTTGTTTATTTTTCCACTAGGATCTGATGCAGGGGTGGGCAAACTATGGCTTGAGGAACAGGGGTAGCCCTTCACCTAGCCCTTCAGCTGTGCCTGGCCAGAGTGTAGGAGACGCTCCCTCATCCTGACCATGCCCCTCTCACACCGGCACTGCTCTGGCATGAGCATAGTGGCCACCGTCTCCCACCACATGGGCACAGCAGCACCCTGGCTGGGGGGGTTTTCCCCCACCACCACCACGTGGGCCTGATGGCACCCTGATCAGACAGAGTGCAGCCTCCAAGCCCCCATCCCAGTCCCACTCCTTCTCCTGACCTATCATCTGACTCTACCCTACAATTTCTGGACTGACATGGCCCTCAGGCCAAAAAGTTTGCCCACATCTGAACTGATGCCTTCTTGTCTGCTTCTTAGGGCACGAGCCAGCTCTCCAAAAGCATCGTTTAAGCAGTTGGGGGCCAGCAGAGTAATTCACATGCAAGATGGGCTTAAATTAACTCATTCATATAAATTACTATGCCCGACAGTTTATTACTATTAATTTGTACTTATTATTAAATACTATTATTATTAATTTGTATTTGTTCATAGTACCGATGAGTCCTACTCGTGGACCAGGTCCCATTGTGTCAGGCACTGTACAAACACAGAACAAACAGATGCTATTCTGAAAGAAATCACAATTGGAGATCGAGGGGTACAACCTGAGAATGAAACAGTTCACTAAGCAGCATTTGGGTTGCAAGAAAATTATCGCTAGATTCAAAGGAAAATGTGCACCTTCAACAAAATCCATGCATACATAAACGGGAAATACTAGAATATGACTCTTAGTGGAGAGAACATTTAAAAAGGTTAACTAAAAAGGTTTTCTTTCTTTCCAAATATATGACTAAATTGAACCACTTCTCTTTCCACATCTTCAAAGTTTTCCATGACTTGTACCACTGAAACTGTCCGATAAGTGCCAGCAGCTGCTTTAATTAGGCCCAGTGACACTTATTAAGATTCTGTATTACACTTTGCCTCTCTGAGGCACTACACAATGCATTACATATCTGTTGAACCACTACTGAATGAATAATTCAGAAGTATGTCGGCAGTTACAAGAGCTGTGGAATTTTTCTTATTGTGTGCGGTGGCAGAAAGAGTGGTTCAGGATGGAGCAGATGGATGGAAAGAAGGCACCATGGGTATGTCTACACTGGAGGCTCTGTTAAGTCGACTTAATAAGGTCAACTGTAAGGCGACTTAAAGTTGATCCTGTTAAGTCAACTTAGACAGTCCACACTGGAAACTCCTGTTAACTGCCTGCGTCCACACTGGCAGGTACTAGGTCGACCCTTCCTGGTGGCCAGGAACTCTGGGAGGGAACCTGGAGGCCAATTAAGTTGATTTAAGGGCTATTCCCTGTCTACATTGGCTTAAGTCGACTTAATAAGGTTGACTTAAGCATTAGGTCGACCTTAAGAGGTGGTGTTGTTAAGCCGACTTGAGGAAGCACTTAAGTTGACTTAATAAAAGCCCAGTGCAGCCACAAGAGCCTGTAAGTCGACTTAAGCTTCCTTTAGTTGACCGAAGGCTCCAGTGTAGACATACCCCATGAGTTTAGATAGGTCTTCTTGAAGTCTCTGTACTTGCCTGATGCCCACCCTTGCTAAAGAAAGATCTTCATAACCAAGAGATGGTGCAAGTACTGTTGAAAAATAAGGCTTAGCTTTTAAGTGTAGTCCAAGCCAGCATATCCATGTCAGTCAGGAGGGTGGAAAAAAGCCACACCCTGTCTGATGTAACAATGCCAACCTAATCTCCATATAGATGCAGTTATGTCAACAGAAGATTACTTCTGACAACACAGCTACTGTCATTTAGTGAGATAGCGTCCTGTACCACAGGGGAAAGAAAAAAAAAAAAACTATCCGCCTACTTTGTTTCAACATTACGAGATTCTACTAACGTAGCTAGAGCAACATATTTATGTTGGTATAGTCTCCATAGCACAGACATACGCTAAACAAAGACGATTCCTCTCCACTCCCCATGTCATAGCCTTCCACAGCAAATATGAATTATCTGGCACCATTTTCTTCGTCCATTCAAAGACATGAATATTCAGTCAAGAATGAGCCATGGACAAAAACCTGCCTGCTGTCTGAGTTATCTGAACCTCTTCAGTGTGCAAATGAGACTGAGAATCTCCCAAGAGCTTTCTGTCTGATTAAATTTTTAGTACTTTACTGCTTCCAGTAAAGCTAGGACTGTTTTATCTGAACTATTCCAGTTCTTTTCCCCAATCTGGCTGGAAACCATGAGGAACAAGCCACATGAAAAATGAAAAATAATGAGAGCGCGAGAAAAGAAAAGAGGATACAATTTTTTAAAAAAATATTTAAACCTCAAAAAAGAGATTTTTGTTTTAGCCCAATTTTGGCAGGATTCAAATTTTAATTAAATCATGTTCTGCTTCCCTAGAGGACAATATACAAATGTGGAAATCCAGAAACTAAATAGCCTAAAAAACACTAGGTTAATATAGGTTTCCACTATAACAGTCTCACAAGAGTCACAACTTGGTTGCTGTAATTTTTGAAACACAGAAAGGTCTTACACTTCAACTATGCTGTACAGCACATTGCCTTGCATTAATTGAGCTTAGTGTTAAATATCCTATATAGGGCTACCCGTAAATGGAGATCTGGTAGGGAGGGGCTAATGGTAGGGGCCAGAGAATTTGAGTTTCATTTCTACTGTTATGAATTTTTTACAGCCACGTTGTACGGGGCATCAACTAATTATCCCAAGTGGCCACCGACTTATTACAATATACTATTTGCGGCTAGTATATAATTAATTAAAGCATTACAGGAAAACGTATTTGGAGTTTTAAAAATTCACACTACTTTGATGCATATCTTTCCAATAATCACATAGTTGTATATTTGGCAGATAACCTCATAAGAAATAGGGATAATCCTCTGATATATTCTGATTTTATCATACTAATTTTACATATAGTAATATGACAAGGCATTTAGTTAAAAGATTCAAGCTCAAAATAAAAACTGATTTTTCAAAACCTATCAGTCCAAGAATGAATCTTGCAATTGCAAACTAACTCTTGGCAATTTTGTCATAATTCGAGTTACTTGGTATTTCATAAAAGCCCAGCTCCTGGAATCCCATGATTACATGCCAATTTCTGATTTCATTCAAACTAAAAGCAAATTTTTCTAGCCCTCATGGATGCAGAAAAAAAGCTTTAAAATGTGACCCTCCTAGTAAAAATGCTCAAACTCCCAAAGGCATGTAAAAAGAATGAAAAGAACCCCAAATTATTTTTTAAAATCTCATAATTTTAAGCTGATCTCATGATTGGGATGGGTGGGACCTGTATGACTTCTAAATAGCTGTAGCTAGCAATACTACAACCCTCCATTTAGTACTCCTCAGAGCACATATCTACATAGCGCAAACATGATGGTACCTGGTTGCCATGAGGACTGATCTGGCACCTACCAAAGTCAATGGAAGACTTTCTGCTCCCTTCAAAAGGCTTCAGAACAGATCATTTTGTACCAACACCACAGACTAGTCTGTTGAACATCTGGAGGGCTCATGCCATACTGCCTGCACAGGAGGAAAATTTTCTCTATGGCCTTTGTACCCTACAAGGACCAGTTTACAAGAGAGAATTTACCCACCAAGAAATAACCATAACAGATTAGGCGGCAGCTCATCTAAAGTTCCCCATATCTCATCTGAGCCCCTACAAATAAATAGCTGGAATCAGTCTCACTCACCCTATGTGTTAGTATTGTTAAAACAGGCAAGACCCTAAATGTGTTTCAACTTTATTGAATGCCTGAAAGTTGCTAAATTCATCAGTCTCACTGATAACACCTGTATACCAGACTGTAAGGCAACATTAAAGCATTTGTATCGTAAGCCTCCATGACAGTATAAATCAGCAGACAGGAGAGACATATTGACTAGTTAAAGTGCTGGTCTCCAACAGACACTGTTATTGCGTGGCGAACAAGGAAGATCTATCAGTGTCGGATGGACTGTGTATCATTAAAGTTGTTCTGCTCTTACCCACCCCTCCATCCCCATAAAAATGAATCATGAAAGTGGATTCTTCACATCAGCTGAGTTCACAGCTCAAAGCACATGGC
The DNA here is from genome assembly GCA_007922195.1 of Podocnemis expansa. Classification (NCBI taxonomy): domain Eukaryota; kingdom Metazoa; phylum Chordata; order Testudines; family Podocnemididae; genus Podocnemis; species Podocnemis expansa. The sequence continues at coordinate 7,056,921 of ML682074.1, read as the reverse complement.
AGGATGTGAATAAAAAACTCTAACAAGAAGGAACTGTGCTGCTTGAATGCTGAAATTCAAGGTTTCTAGGCATAAGCAAGGGATCCCCATTTGCTTAGCCTGGGTTAACCCTAAAGAATATACAGAGCTTGCTTATCACAGAATCTTTTACTACCTTTTGAAACTTAAGATTATAACTTATTTGTGTATCTATATTTACCTGCTTTAACCTCACAAACAACTTGTTTCCTTTTCCTACTTAATAAATAGGTATATAATTTATTAAGATCTAATGCACAATTGACCTGGACTGACTAGCCCTTTGGAACCAGAAGTAACCTCAATATTGCTGTGATTCTTGATATTAGGGACCATCTAGCAAAAAATTAGGTTCTCACAGGTGGCCAGACAGATCATTGTACTCAAAACAACTGTTTGGGACTCCATGTTAAGGCTATTATAGTGCCTGAGGAGTTTACACTTGATAAATGATTGATGAAATCTAAGTACAGAGCTCACAATCAAATGTGGTTTGATTGTGTCCTGGTTCTTAACTGTCTCCCCTGTGGTTGGTATTTAAGCTCAGGTCACTGCAGGACACCTTAACATGAATCGGGGAAGTGCAATTATATACGGGACTATAACAAGTTTTTGTCATGCTGTTATTTCATTTCTGCATGTGTTTTATGGCATACATATTCGCACACATGTACACACAAATTTACCTATATCTCAATTGCAAGTAATTAGTAAATAAATAATCCCAGTGCTTCACTAACTTACTTTCCTATAGGATCTAATAATCTTTCTTCCTCTCTCATAAAATGATATTGCAGCCCAATTCTTCTTGTATTTCTTCACAATGGAGTGCTGTATCATGGGCAGGGAAAGTTACACAACTAAAAACATGGGCCAGCATGAACACACACAGAGAATGAAAAGACAGACTTTGAACAGCTCTCTCTACCAGAGGGTAATTAATTGACTGACAGTGCAAGACCAACCATGCTCTGGTTGTCCCACAAAAAGCAAATGGGCTAAGGAAAATGGAAGACTCAAGCAGAGGGACTTTTCTGACAGCAAAGTGAATTTTTTAGTGCAAAATTTACACTCTAGTTATCAGTCTGAGGGAGTTATAGCAGGACTCCTTGACTCTAATCTTGATTCCGCCACTAAATCATCGCAGGATCTTGAAAAATGTAATTTAATGGGATGGTGCCTCTGTTTGTATATTGTAAAATGAGGATAGAAACACAGTAACACCACTTTACAACTCAGAGGAGGATTTGGAGGCTTAAGCATTTGTAAAGCACTCTCAGGTCCACAGCTGTATAATGGCAACTTTTATTAAGTGTTATTTATTGTCTCTCTCTTCTAAGCCCCACTTATGCACATATCAGTTGTTATCTTTATTGCAGCTTAACACATAAGTCAGAGGAGAGCAAAGGAGCCTTAATGTTAATAAGGATCTGGCCTATTGCATGCATTCTCAGACTGAAGGTTGGGACCCCGCAAGGGGTCGTGAAATTAGTATGGGGATGGTTTGTGAGCTGTTAGCCCCCATGCTTGGTGTGGTTACAGCTGTCAGCCCCGTGCTTGGCTAACAGCCAGAAACCTTTAGATATGAGTGGCCAGAGAGCAGCAGCTGCTGGATGGGTGCTCTGGAGGTAGTGCCCACCCCCATCCCCAGCAGCAGCACAGAAGTAAGGGTACTGTGGCATAGCCTTGGGCAGGTCATCATTTTGAGGGGGTGGGTTGAGTTGTCACAACCTGCAACAGGAAAAAAAGTTTGAGAACCCCTGGCCTATCGTATCCAACTGAAGTCTCGGAAGAAAACAACTGGACATGGTGATCGTTAAAACAGAAATGTATTTTTGTGCCATTTTCCCTTGATTGACACACACTAGTGAATTTTACCATTTCCTCCCTCACATGCAATAAGTATCATATCTCTGGTTAGCTTAAAGACAGTTTGATTCTTGGTGATGCAGCAGAGATCTTTGCAAATGTTATTCAACAGTGGTTTGAGCTCTGCAAATGTTATGCATAATCCAGCCATTATGGATGGAGACAGATAAGAACCTAGCTCTACAAAGCTTTATGTATGATTCGTTTCTTATGAGTATTCCCAATAACTTCAGTAGTACTAGTCATAGAGTGAAATCATGATACAAGCTGAAGGGAATTTTGCCATTGACTTCAGCAGGGGCCTGGATTTCATCCACAGTACTTAAAATGAAGCCTGGGCTTGAGTTTTTTGCATGATCAGAGTCTGAAATAGAACAAAAAATAAACAAATACAATAATTATGGATTGGAATCTGAACTTCAAAAGGGAAAGAAGCAACACGTACTGTAGTGTTACCTAGCAGAATTCAGTGAACGAAGCATGTGCAAAACAAAAAAATAGAAATCCAACAGGCAGATGATTTCACCTTCTATTTTTAGATATATTGCAGTTCTTTAGGATTCTTAGAACAAGAAGAACCGGTGAAAATGCAAACACTACCTTCACTGTCAGAGTTTTGAGTGATCACAAAAGTAGAATGTTGAGTGCCATAAACCTAGGCAGCTATGTCAGAGAAAGAGAACACTGTCACAGAAAGTCACACCTTATCTGTTATTATTACACCATAATTCATAACAGAATTCAAATTATTTTATGCACGAAGCTGTCAGTTAATGACAAGGCAAATGTGACTATAGATCGCTAAGTGATATCTAGAGCAATACGCAAAGCCACTACTTAAAGAAAAGAAAAAGGAAAAGGGAAGGGAAGGGAAAAAGTCTACACTCAATTTCTTTACAAATGCCCCAGTTTAGCGATCAAGCAGCTATTAAACGTGCCAGGATAAACAAAATCTTGGGTCATTGATGATCCCAACTTTGTGAAACATCTAAGAATGTGTGTTTGGAAAAGGATACCACAACTCAGGGGCATTTTGAAGTAACTCGTGAATCAGCTAACCCAGTGAAAAGATAACTCACTTGAGAACGATATAATTACTTTCAGTTTGCTTAAAGCCAAGGAAAAGTTGACACAGCGATTAAAAGGAAAAAAAAATGACTGAAGGAAAAAAAATAGAGTTACTTTATACTGACTGAATTCAGGCTACTTCGGGGCCTAGGCTCTGAGCTTATTTGAAGAAAGATTATCTTGACAAATTGGATAAACATTTTATGCATGACAGGACGCTGATGGAGAGTCTGTTCTGCAAGCACACCTGGTGATAGTTTGCTTAGTGTGTGACCAAGGTGTTCAGCTAACCCTGAGTCCTCCCAGGGTGCTTTGTTTACAGTTTGACAGGTATAGGCAGATCCAACCTCTAGGCCTTGGTAACAGTTGCTGCAGTCTCAGCAGATGCCGTGTCCTCCCCCCAACCCAGCCTCCCACTCCACCTCCCATAACAATGGATAAAATAACTCTTGGCTAGACTAGTCCACAAAAGGTTCCACCAGACATTAACAAACACTTTGCACTAAGGACCGTACTGCAGTCCAACGTGCCTCAGGCCAATAAAAATGGCAAATGCAAATAAAGGCATTACATCCCACTCCTCTATTGGCTCACTCACACATGCAAGTGTGCACTGGAGAAAACTGATGTGGCATCAAACATTTTCATAACACTGAGTGCTAACTATTGCCCATTGCAGATCATTACCCTGCCTGTGTCCTAGCACCATACATAGTTATTTTGCATCAGTTCAAAGCCAACGCAAAATGCTGCCAGGTCAGAAACATGCCATTTTGCGCCAACTTTCCATTGGTACAAATGACTGTGCATGATGTTGGACAATGAAGAATCAACCAGAACGTGTGTTATATTAGGGAACTTTCTTAGCTAAACTCCTGAAATATGCATTTGCCTTGGTGTACACTTAGGTAATGTCTTGTGTTCTGCAGAAATGGGAGGACCAGTAATTGAGGCCCACATCCGTGAAGGCAGTCAGACTCCTAACGTGACTGATTTCAACTGCCTAACTGCTTTTGTGGATAGACTGGGCCTAACCTTCCAGTATTTGACTATCTTTTCAGACTGGTCAAACTGTGGGCAGTCTGAACTAGTACATAACTAGTACAGTATATCACTAGTATATACTAGTAAAAATTAATGTTTCCATTAAATACAATGATTCTAGATATTCTTGTCAACCAGATAAACATCTAATCCTTTTCTTTAATTCTGCTAAGTTTTTAGCCTCAACCACATCCTATAGCAAGGTGTTCCACAGTTTAATTATGCATCCTGAGAAGGGTATTCTCTTTTAGCAGTTTTGAATTTACCACCTCAAGTTTAATTGAATGCCTCCTTGTTCTTGTATTACGCAACAGGGAGACTAGAAGTTTTCAATCTACCTTTTCTATATCAGTTGTTACTTCAGAGTCAACAAGAATGCCACATTAGTGGGGAATAAGGAAATGAACCCATAAATTCCTAAAAACAACATGGTGGCATTTTTTGAGTTCAGAGGCAGAACTGACCACTTCAGAGCACGGAAGTCTGTTCAGAATTATTTCCAATTTGACTTCTCTGCTTTGGTTTTGTGTTACTGAGGCTGCACATCTTTCCCCTTCAAGAGAAACACGTAGCACATCAAGACAGACAGAAGCAGCATGCAAAAGGCCTGAATTTGAGAGGGAGATTAAGATTACAGCTGGCAAATAATAAAGCACAGAAAAAGGATCAAATAAGAATCTATTACTTCAAAATCATATGAGGATTTTAGGCCAAAAATCTCCCAAAAAGAGCTATCAAAACTTTGTTGTTCTCAAATCTCTACAACCAAATCAATAAATAGAGTAGAGCAAGCACCCAAATACTAACTCTTCTGAAAATCCCAACCAAAAAGTATAAATTCTTTGGGGCAGGGGACTGTTTCTTACTATCCTTATGTACAATAGCAGAGTTGGATCCTGTTTGCAGTTTGAGCCCGTAGAGGCTGCTGTGCAATGCAAATAATTACTAAGCTCTTATTGCTATTGAGGTAGGAAGACAACTAAGCCAATAATTTGACTTACTACATAAGATTGTTACTATCAATTACTAGACTAAAATATGACAAGAAGAGTGGAGTATGAGGTCATTTATCTGCAAGACTAAGGAAAGAGAGGATTGCATAAAATCAACAACTCATCAAACTCATATAAACTATTCTTCCATCTGATCATTAATGATGACCAAATAGCTACAAGGAGAAGTTGCACTGCAGCAAGCCAGAGCATGCAATGCAAGATTCAATCAAAAAATGATCAGAGAAAGGTTGGAGAGCACAACCCACATGATGGAAATGTGTTGAAGCAAGACTATTAAAAACCACCACCACCGCTTGATTAATTAGTCGTACAAATCTACTCTAGTGGAATTCCTTTCCTGCACCACCTTTGTCAAGAGCAGAGAGCAGCAGTCAGACAACAAAAGACAACAGAATGACTTTCCATCAAGAAAAGCTTTGTCAGGGTTGCATTATGTCACTACATCTGTTCAGCTCAGAGACTCAAATGGGAATACACATCTCTCTTGCAGTTTAGAGTGGTAGAACTCAAAGCAGAGGAGGAAAACGCTGTAATCTTAAATACCAGGGTCCTAATTCACCCAGCCACCAGCAAATATTGTGAGAAAGTATCTCCTCTACGTGGTGGGTTTCCCTTTAGTGGTGGGTTGGTGGGTTCCTAAGCCTGGGAAAGGCCTTTTGCCCCCTCAAGCAGGGGTTTTTCCTTCCCCCAGTCTTTGTATCCGTGGGGCTCTTCCTCACCAGCATTCTGCTCCTTCTCCAGATCTCGTTGCCATCCAACCACACCTTGCCTCCCCTCGCACACTCCCATAGTGCTCCTCACTCTCACGCTCCAGCTACATCCTTTCTCTGGAGGCAAGGCTTTCTAATCAGTCCTGCGTGGGGCCTTACTTAGCTCCAGGGAGTGCTAATTAACCTGGAGTAACCACTGCTCAGCTACAAGGGGAAAAGTGATTTGCTGAGCCTAGGGCCAATACATTGGCCTTCTAGTACTTTCTGGAAGCCATCCAGACTGACTCTGTGTGTGTGCACGCGTGTGTGAGAGAAAGAGAGCTTGAGGGGAAATGCACACACATATCTGAAGGCAAAACTGGTCCCTGCCCATGGACACTGGCATTGGAAAGTGAAGTACAAACAAAGACTAACCCAAGAATGAAAACTGAAATATGAGGTGGAACTGTCATAGACACAAACAAGAAAGGTGATGAGACCTCAAAATAGGTAGGGATCTACATTCTGCCTCAGGGTACAGTTAGCAAGTGCAAGTGGTTCTTGGGATGTAATCCTTCCAGCTTGTTCCAGAGGGGTAGCCATGTTAGTCTATTCCAGCAAAACAAAAACAAAGAACTCCTTCCTTCTTCTAGCATGTGTTTCATTAGCTAAGTGTGTTGTCATTCAACATCCTGCCGTAGGTGGCTCTCTCTATAAACCGACTACAGTGGGACTAGAATTTACTCAACTGTTGATTTACTCAACTAGATTAAATCACTTATTAAAAAATAGTTGTTACTTTTGTGTTTGCCTTTGATTTTGGTAGTCCATGCACAAAATGGTAGCATTTATTGATATCAAAGCTGGAGTATTGCAGATTGATTGCACCCTGCAGTGGCCTCTATTATTTATCTACTTTTATGGCCACCATGCTCTCCGAGTGCTTATTTCCTTCTGATGTACTTCTGTGACATAGAAAAGCATTATTAAGACATTTTACGTATGAGGAATAAAGCCATAGGGCAGGGGTCTCAAACACAAAGTCATCATGAGGGCCACATAAGGACTAGTACACTAGCCCAAGGGCCGCAACGCTGAAACCTTTCCATATAACAATATTGCAAATATTGGTAACAATACTGTCGGTGCAGGCCTCAGAAAATAGCTTTAGGGACCACATGCGGCCCGCAGATCGCATGTTTGAGACCCCTGCCATAGGGTGACTGAGTGACTTTCTCAAGGTCAAATCAAAATCCTTTGCCTACAACTGGGAAGTGAATCCCGATTTCACAAGCACACAAGATCCAGTGCAAAAAGACACCAGCTGGTGGTCATGTCTTCTCAAATCCTCTTTTCCAGATCTACTCTGAACAAACATGGAAACCTGTTGCCTCCCCAGATTATGAATATCCCCAATGACAGTATCTCATCCAATGGGTATTTGCTGTTACATCGGAACCGTTCCTTACCATTCACTTTTCTCACCTCAAATTTTACTTGAGCTGCAATTTCAGCCAAATAGTAAATTTCACATAGCAAATGTGCAAAATCAGAGACTTCCAAATTTTCGATGCACAAGTCATCTGTGCACAGAAAATAGGCTCATTCTCGGTCAGAAACACACCTTTTACTCAAAGATTTTAGGAAAAATTTTCCCCAAAATGGTCTCAGTTTTGAGGTCAAAGTATAATGCAAAAAAATATTAACTAAAAAAAATACTATGCACTTGAATTAGTTGTGCATTTCGTTACAAATGTTCCTCACACTTCTGCCCGAACAGGTACTACAGCTATGAGAGATGGCATTCAGGCCATGAGATTGAAGAATGACACCATCAACACATTTGGCTTATAATTCTATGTAACAGGCATTTTCAGTAGCATGAACTACTAAACGGGGTACATTTAGTTTAAAATGTCAAAAGCACCTCAAGTTCCATTTTCCAAAGCCACTTAGGATGCTATGTCTCACTGAAAGTCAATGAGACTTTTTTTCCTAAGATCCTAGTGACTTTTGAAAATTTTTCCCATAATCATGTCATCCTGTAACAGTTCATTTTTATTCTATTTTTTCACTGCTGTATAATTTTTAGCCTCATAAAAAGTGTTAATGAAGGCTATAATTGCCACCTTCTTGCATTCCATGGTATTTAAGGATGCATCCCCACAGTGCATCTATCACAGACAGTTAACCCAAAGACAACCAGTCCTTTATAAACAAATGGTCTGATCCTCATTAGCAGAGGAAGACATGAGTATCTGAAGCACAGATTCCAGATAAAAGGAAAGCCGTTGTCTTGTTCCAATACATGCCACAAAGAGTGCATCACACAGGTGCAATTGGTGATGTGCCTTAGATTTAGAGAGTGAAAATGAATGTTTGCATTTTGTGAAAGAGTTTCTGCTCAGCAGCATAACATTTTCCCTTCTATAGAAAAGGGCAGTCCACTTGAAGAAATAAAATGCAGGTAAAGCTTCTGTGGACACTGCCAAGGTTTAAAAAAAACCTCCTTATGTCTATTACAAAAAGACTAAGCTATATTGTCATATTCAGCATAAATTACACATTGTCCACCTAATTATTGGAGAAGGCTGGTTGATCATAATATGAAATGACACACTCACTGAAAAAGACAGCATGAAACAAGAATGAAATACAGGTAGTAAATGCTTCTATATGTCAATGTTTGTAGTCCGGGTTCCTTGAGCCAGGGGTATTGTCATTGCCATCTGTCCTCCCCTGGCCAGACGTGAACTTCCGCAAAGTTCAGTGGTAATCTATTAATTTGGCTCATTATAGAGGCAGGACCCCGAGCCACAGAACTCAGAACCAGAACCAGATCACTAAATCTGCTCCATTTCACATGCATTAAGATCTGCAGCCCTTCTCCAACTTTTAACTTGCCGTCAAAAGCTCAGGGAAGTCCCAGGAAATGGTGCTTTTCGTCACCCCCAAATGCTTTCCAATTGACAAGAACAAATGGTAATCCACATTTCACAGAGAGAGAAACTCAGACACAGTTTCCAACAGAGATTTTGTTCTTCATGACTATTCCCAAAAAACTATTATGTAGCTTTGTGACACAGAATGGCTGCTCCCATGTCCCACCTCAGAAACAGCTGCATTTCAATGATCCCTGCAGAAACAAGTTCCAAAGGGGCAGCTGTGTTAGTCTTGTTCAATAAAACAAACAAGGAGTCCTGTGGCATTTAAAGACTAACAAATTTATTTATTTTATGAGCTTTCATGGGAGAAAAATCCCACTTCGTCAGACCCTTTGAAGATAGGGGAACTACAGGACCTAATAAAACCAGCTACTCCATCAAAGGCACATTCACCAGCTCATCTACCACAGTGAGTTATGCCATCATGTGCCAGAAATGGTCCTCTACCTTATATATTGGACAAACAGGACATGATTCTGTGATTCTAGGAATGAATGAGGCTATTAAATGTAAACCAATACTAATCTTTTGAGGGCACCATTTAAAATTGAGCTGCAAACCAAGCATATATCATGAGCTGGTGGTTTTTCCCTACACCAACTCCTCCACTGTGATCACAAAGAGGAGAGATAAAATATCACTGCAATTCTTTCACAAACATCTGAGATCAAGCCCAGGGGCACACATTTTTAACCCTACTTGTTCAGCAGGGTGTTTGCAGAATTAGACACTTTGCTAGATGACTGTAACAGCGCTACACCAGTGCAGGGTGGTCACATTTATTTTCTTTGACTGCAAATATATGCAGCAGAAAGAGAATTAAAGCATTCTGATTGGTATGAATATAGAACAAGCTGTCAGGTCACATTCTAGTGAATGGAATGCGCACATCCTTGGTTAACTGCCGGCAACGTGAGTGTTAAGCTATGCTTGATAACTGGTACTCGTGTCTCAAGTAGCTGGAAACATCCCTGACTGATGGGCCTGGCGCTGGTCAAGCCAAACAATGTATAACCCCCAAACGGGAAACAATCGTTTTCTCCAAAAATTGTGCTTGAGGCCTTGAAAAGCCAAACACATCCAAGGAGGCATTCAGACACCATTCAGTTCTAGACTATCATAAATGTCTATCTCAAGGTGATGAACATAGCAATGGTGAGATCCTCTTTCACACCAAAGTTGTACAGACCTAGAATTAAAATAACTTTGGAGACTCCACGGTTGATCTTTATTGTTTTTCAGTTATATTCACAGGAGCCAACTTTACCCCCCAGAGTAATCTGCCTCCTTCTGATCTATTCATCCACTACATTTCCCTGTTGTTTCTGTAGCATGTTGTTGGCACAGGAAGAACATTAAGAGTTTATCAGAAGACTGAACATTGCAGAGCCAGCAGACAACACTTCAGGGATCAAAGATCTCCTACACTGACATTGCTACTCACCCACCATCAAAAGTATGTTATTGAGATGTCTGACAGAAAAAACAAAAATATCAAATGTTGACACATGAAGCATAAACCATTTCCTTGGTGTATGTCTGTCTACACTGCATGGCAGATAGCAGGCAACCCATTACAGGTAGTAAGAAGAGGAGCTTAAGCAGCTTTCTGAAGTTCAAGTTGATTTGTGCTAAGCACATCACATCAGCCATCTGTGCACACCAAAGTCATATCTGCAGACCATGCTGATACTCTTTGAGGAGCTGAGGGAGTTTTAATCTACTCTCCAGTGCTCCATTCCCGCTGGAGCTCTTGGACCACTCCCTGCAGTATGGATCACTGCGACTTGCCCAGCATTTCGTTTTCACTTGAGATTTGAATGTCACAAAGTCAACCTCCAAAGGAATTCCCACCCGCCTCCCTCACAAAGCCCCTTTTTGCCCCCTTGTCAGCCAGAAGCCCTTCTCTGGAACCTTCTTTATTGCTGCTATCTTCACTCTTTAGTTCCCATTGCTGGTGTCCTCATCTTTTCCCTACGGCTGAATGGCCCCTGCCCTTAACTCCTTTGGCTCAGCCTGATGGCCACTCCATGCCTCACATATGCAGTGAAGTGTCAGGATTCATTACTGAGAGAGAAGGGCAAACGAAGACTTACTTGGTGGTGTCAGATATTCCTGTCATGTGAACACACTCCTCCCAGATTTATGGAACATATCATACAGCAGACTGAGGCTCAGCCTAAGTGAATTTGAGAGCCACATGAATACCTAACACAATGCTCTTTGTTTAAATCATAACATCACAGTTCTCCATTTCAGCAGAGGCTCAGATACCCCAAAAATGTCAAACAGAAGTCACTATACGTACATTCATAATCCAATGCATCATTTGCATCAATAGGAAGAGAGCTGCTATTTGTAAATGTAATGGGAAAGATTTATAGCTTATACAGAATATACCCTAATTTACTGAAGTACTTGAGCACATATTTAATTCCCTTCCTACTAACCAAGGCACTTAAGAAACTTCCAAAAGTTGTTTAAAGTTGAACATGTTCTTAAGCGCTTTGCTAAAGTCATAAAGCTGAAGTATCAGAGAAGAATAACTAAACAGTTATTTCTTACATGTATCTTGATTAAATGCTCCTTTTATTGTCTCCCCTTAACACAAAAATCACCTATTAGAAATTGACTTTAGTCAACAAAATCATTCTACTTTCAAATTATTTTGTTTTTCTTTTGCATAAGCCAGTGTCTTTCACATAATCCACAAGCAAATAGCTCTATTCTATAGATGAGAAATTATAAAAGACCATGTAATCATCTGACAAAGGAACTGAAAACAACCCCAGAGGAAATGCATAGCTGTTCTTACAAAATCACAATGCTGTGTTCTGTTTGCCTCCCACTCTTCGAGCACATACTCCTGACATTTCTTGTCTCATAACTGGACTTTATGAATGAGATATGTAGGCTGTTTTTTGTGAATAATCATAAAGGGGCAGAGTATTACTGAAGAGTGAGCTGGTTTACTGTTTGCTGACCAGATCTGAGTGATTAATACATTGCTTTCCCTCGGCAATAAATATGACTCACAGGTCAGCACTATATTAGAGAATACATTGTTACTTGGTCTTGAACAAAGAATCTCCGTAAGTTAAGATGCTATTTCAACCTGAAGTCAAGTTGCACGAGGTTATGTTTAAGGGTGGTTTGATAGTTTTACACAGTTCACTTACACAACTGAATATCTGGGTATTTATCCAAAGTCTAGCAAAATCTTGTTGGGCCTACAAATTGGTCTAAAACTCTCATCAGAAGTTGCCCCATCAAGGCTATAATACACTGATTCCAGGTGCGCTTAAAAAAAAATACTACACAAACAGCCTCACCTCTCCTATGGAATTTTGCTACTCACATTTAAACTGCATTTTCACACACGATACACAATTCACACATTCATAAAACAGACACAGGGTAGATCTGACAGAGAAGATAAACATGATGGTGTGAAATATACAGGTTTTTTTGGGTATAAGTTTGAGATTTCCACATTATTCATAAGTAACAGAGCTATGAGTGAACCATGGACATTATTCTAAATGAGAACTAACAGCAACTTTAAGTTGAATTGTAATTGAAAGTGAAACAGAAACTTCCAAAATATATAAAATATTTATTTACAAATGTCTGCAACCTCAGACCTTAACTTTCGTAACCCACATATCCCAGTGACATATGGTGGATGCGACAGCAGAAAGATGTCTATGAACATTTTGGCAGACAGCAGTTGTAGATTTAGGAGGATACTCAACTTTCACCTTGTGTAACTCAACAAAAGAAATGAATTAAAAAACAGCAGCTCTTCTGACAAATATAAGAGTTAGCAAGAATAGTCTTTACCACGGTTACTGCAATGTTTTTGAACATTACTCTAGAACACTGCAGGTTTGGTTTGGTTTTTTTTAAGAACAGAAAAGATGGAAGATGTTTATCACATTGATTGAACTTTTTAAAAAACGTAACGCAGCTATTTCCATGCATCAAGAAAATATTTCCAATACACACTTAAATATGCTCATTTGAAGGCAATTCTGCTAATATTTATTAAACAGAGTCAGAAGAGAGTCTAATTCCTATAATCACTGAAAGACAATGATTGCATGATGAATTTTTAAAAACGCGCTAATAATATTAATATATAACTTATTTTAAAAAAGGAGTAACTTCTCTGGACAGTACTATGTTAAGCGAACTGGGTGAAATACTGGGCACAGTGAAGTCAATTGACTTTGAATTCATTGGAGCTAGCAGCCAGGATTTCACTCATTGTATTTAACTTGCTTGAACTCAGGTTAAGAAAAACCTGCTATGGTGCGGCTGAGAGATGTTTTAGCACCTGCTGCTAAGAGCAATTGACTCCAGTTCTCCATGGGAACACAACACACTAACCTCCTCTTCTGCAACTACCATTGTAACACAGGAGTTAGAATTTGCCAAGAGACATGGTTGAGGTTCTAAGTCCTCACATGATCAGGGGACAACCATAAAGAAGGCCACATCTTTGCACCTACAAGACAATATTTATTTCTAATTACTTATTTTTTATTCAGTTTGATGCCAAATCTTGGCTCTTTCAGAGCAACATTTAACCAAAGACCGACATGATGATGATATTTCATTCTGGGTATCTTCATATGAAGCAAGATTCTTTCTTTAACCACTAATCATTACACTGGTGGTTTTTGGTGCAACACCAAGTTTAGGTGTGTTCTGGACCTTCTCCACCAAACTGCCCTCACTCATCACTGTCTGTAACCTTCTAAAATCTTAATGACTTTGAAGGAAGGTTAGCTACCTTTGAGAGCTTAATACTGAGACAAGGAATGCAGCTGCCTATCTCAGGTAAAGAGTAAGAACAAGGAAAAACTGGCTGGCTGGTTCTATACCCTGTTGATCGATAAGGTACCCTGCTATAGTAGCTAAGCTGGGATGTTTCTGATAACTGAACACATGGGAGGCATCCAAGATAAAACTGGGCTGCTATTAGTAATTGTTCTGGTGATTCAGTAGTTAGCACTTTTTCTTCTGAATCCTTATGGAACCAAAAGTTCTTATTCAACTAAGCATGAGCTGAAAGGCTCTGCTGGATGGGGGCCCACTGTCCTCGCATAGAAGCGCTATGCACCAGAAGGGACGTCTTTTAAATGAGCTACAAAACCAAAGTCTTGACCACTTCTGATCATCGGAAGTCCCACCAAATTTTTGCAAGAGAAGGTGTGCTTGCTAAAGCTTTAGCACTGCTGCAGATCAAGCTAAGTTCTTTGCAAGGTAAATCTGAGATGCTTATCTCAGAGCTGAGCAAACACGGGAAAAATTACTCACAAATGCTTGTTCAAATTCCGGAAGCAAATTTTGATCCAGCTGTACTTCTGACCCTTCGGTGTTCACTTTCTGCAAACATATGGACTTTTAAACTTCACTAGAACAAATATCCATGAAAAGTGAATTTTAAACTTCAGTGCTTGAATATTCACTGGAAGTAAATTTCAAAGTCTACATTTCATTGCGAAAATTTCAATTCCTGCTGCACGTGTTGACTTGTGTAACTCACCAGTCAGGGAAAAGAAACAATAACACATGACTTTAAAAACTGCATCATGCAGATACCTTCCCTGAGGATAGCACCTTGACAGAGTGGGAAGACTTGTATATTCCAGTGGCGTAGCCATGTTAGCCTGTGTACAGCAAAAACAACGAGAGTCCTGTGGGAACTTAAAGACTAACAAACTTTGTTTTTGCTTTCATATTCCAGTGACCCTGACAGCTATGCCAGTGCAAAGTTGAACTCCTGGTAGGTCTACCTAAGAGGGACAAAAGAGTAGGGATGAGATAAAAGTGTTTGGATCTTACAGGTTTGGGGTTGAGCAATTGGCCAACAACTTAACTTCAGAACAACTGAGAACAATGAAGTATCCATTCCAGCAAACAGCATGATAGTTGGAGATGAAGGAGCTTTATTTGTAGCCTAAGAGACATCAGACAGCACAAGAAAGATTCCAGTTGTGAATATTTGCCATTGATCAACAGTGAACTTCGAATAGCAATACATAGAACTGTGAATAGCAATGAATCAATGTGAGAATTGCATGTTCTGTTTGCAAAACCAGAAAAAAAGGCAACATTAGTCAAATAAAATTGGCTGCAAGTTATTTCCCAGCTCCATGTCCTATATGTGCACCATAAAAAAAGAAATACATTAGCTACATTGACTGCAGAAATGTATAATTACCATTTGCTTTTTCAGCTGCTCATTATGGTTCCATAGTTTACAAAATCGTCCAAGTCTTTACAAATAGCAGCATATACATTTAATTGTGCTGGCATACTTTCAAAAGGCAAGAAAATGAGGGGGTGGGAGGAGAGGAAAAAGCCAATAAGGAGGAACAGGAAACATGGGGTAAGGAGTGATGTCAGAGAAGATTCAGCCATCTCATAACTTGGTGTAACTGACAGGTTTGAGCCAATCCATATTAGAAGAGTTATGGTCTTAGATATTTATTTTCTTATTTACTTGTAATTCTTGTATGGCTAAAGCAAATTACCAACAACTAAATAAAATAAAATAATGGCATGCCATTTTTTTTCCACTGAGAGAATAGCTGGATAAAACATATTTCCATCTTGCCTATGTTTTCACGTTGTCTTCATCTGGACTGATTGATCTTAACAAATATATATTTCTATCAAAAACAGAGTTGAAAACTGTGTGCTGATCCCATCACAGGCAAATTATTAGCTTCCTGCATGACTGTGGAAGCAAAACTTTACTTAATCTGAAGGCAAATAATGTGTATTTCTCAAGCAATTCCTACTTTGACTAATCAGTCAGGCTGATGGATGTTTAGCACTTACCTTAATGCATATTTTTTGCCTTAGCTAACATTTGTTAAAACCAAATCAATTACGAACTAGAGATTACTTGGCTGACGGGCTTTCATACTGTTGCATTTGACCATGCAATTGGATTCCTAGGTGACAGACACTACAGGGCAATCACTTTTCTACAACCAAGCAGGGTACTCCATTATTCAGAGTTTACCCAATGTAGTCTCTTTAGGACACATTTAAAAAAAAATTATTCCTTTAACTTGTTTTTTAACCATCTGAAGAGTGTGTGTGTTTTGCTCTTTCTTGGTGAAGGAATACCAGCATGCACACCTGGGTACCTTCACAGAGGCAGGTGAGCCCTTTCAAGTGTCTGGCACAGCAATGGGGAAGATTACAACTATTATGATCATGACCTATGTACATTCAAACGATGAAGCATTGTGCGCCTGCACAAAGGGCTGTTAGTCAACATGAAACAGAATGTCGAGCTGTAGTCAAGAATACACCTGAAGTGTTCACAATTACTGCTTTTAATCAAAATGATCCAACACCAAGAGCATTGTTGCAGTTAAGTATTTTATGAAGATGGAGAGGGTTAGTTCTTCAACGAGCTGTTTTCTTCCAGAGGCTCTGCTAAGCAGTATGGTTTTGCTAGCAATTATTAGAAGGCTGTTTTCACTGACTCCCTTTCTAGAGAAACAGCTGATCTTTATTTGCTTCTAAAAAGTTGTTCTAATGCAGGTTTCATCCTGCAAGATACTCAGCACTGTCAGTTCCTGCGGGCATCAATGGAAGCTGAGGACGCTCAGTACTTAGCAGAATCAGGCCTATGGTGTGACCTGAAATATAAGTAAGAAGAATCCAATGCTTCTGAAAGGTCTAAAATATAGAGCAAATGAATGTCCTTAGGGAAGAAATCCTATTAAACTTTAACCAGGTAAGTGGCGTAGGAAAGGTGGAGTTTTTCAATTAGCTAACTGTCTCTAGCCTGCAGCTTTTGTCTCAAATGTTACAACACAGTGATATTACACTCCACATCTGTCAGCTAGAGTATTTACAGCTTTCCAATTATGACATTCGCAGAACTCCAGAGGTAGAAGTTAGAGTGTGTGCAAACAATAAAGACAGTCTGACATGATGTAACAAAAGAAGACACTTCAACCCAGAGGTTTTTTTGATATTGGCTTTACCATTGCTTCAGTTAAAAAAGGAAAAATTTGTATTTCAGGATTTAATAAGGGAGAGTTAAATTCACAGCTGGGGTAAAACAGCACAGATCCATGGAAATCAATGGACCCAAACAGATCAACATCAGTTGAGGATCAGATGGAGTATAAAGAAGTATTCTGCTTCCTTTCTGTAATAGGTGTTAATCCCCAAATTTCAACAGCCTCGGGGTACTTTAAATTATGCTAGTTACCCACAGCACTGGGGAACTGTTCCACTTACCCACAATTGCCAGGGCACCCTAGTATATTAGCCACATTCCCTACCCTAGGCACTGGAAGACATTGGCGTAGGAGGCCTGCTCTAATTCCATCCTTGGATTTACTCATTCTGGGAGAAGTTTAGACCCCAGGCCCACTTTAGACTCTTATGTCTGATCAACCCATACTTCCAACTTCCATCACCCACTTGGTAAATTTTCATATAAGCTGCTTTGTGCTTCTCCCCATGCTGCCCCTCACATTTAGGAGGAGTTCCCTGTAACCAGCCACAAAACTCACTCACTATCCTACAAGTTCTTCCTTGAAACATTTCTGAACTGTGACGCCTACAAAAAAAATTGTGACTGGTAAGACAAATGATGTGATGGGACCACTGCCGCTTCATGATGACCAATATTGTCTCACTGCATTGCCCCATTGGCCTGTCTGTATCCATTTGTCTCCTCTTGTCTTAGACTGTAAGTTCCTTGGGCAGATGTTGTCTCACATTCTGTGTCTATACTGCAACTAATACAATGCAATTCTGGTCCCTGATTGGGGCTCCTAAATTTTATGGTAATACCAGAAATAGTAGTAGTAGTAGTAATAATAATAAATAGGCAGCTGGACCCGTCAACTTTATGATCACTTTGCACAGACAGCGTGGAACAAAGTGACTATAGTGTAAACCAAGATATCTGAGAGGAGCATCTATAAAAGTGACCTACCCTTAGACAAAGTTTACATACTAAATCCGAAATCACAGTGAATGGATGCTTCTTTTCAAAGAGCGCAATGCAATTTACTTAATGCATTGGCACACATGCTTTCCGGCAACCTGTTTTAAGAAGGCAAAGCATCTCTCAAGGAAAAACTTTCCATAAGATATCATTTATTGAAACCTGGGATGGAAGAGGCATTGTGCCGAGCATGTATATATTTCACGATTTTGTTTCAGCCACAGAATTTCACATTCTCTAGGTATACAGCTGAGATGTCCAATGCTGATAGTTCTAACAAGCTGCAAAGAACAGTCACCATGTGACTAAATAAAATACACTGAAAATCATATAGCAGTAGGCAAAATCATGCTTCATGCACCAAATCCTTAAAATGATATTTACATTTAAAGTGTACGATCTTTACTTGCATCTTCTTGTCAGGAGCAACACAGGGGTTTTTTAAGACACATTTGAATCAGAACAAACACATTTCTTTTGTAATCAGACCATACTGACCTTGCTTAGCTTGAGGTCAGTGACCAGTGGCATCTGACCTGCAGAAGTTAATGCTACGGAACAATAGATTGGAGTTGGCAAGACCTTATCCTATTACCTTTTGATACCAAATTAATTGTTTTTCTCTCTCACAATGATTCTCTGACCCTTTCAGCTATATGTGTTACCAGCCAAGAGTAATGGATTAAATTTAAGAGAGTACATTTCCTAACATTGTTTTGCAGATTTAAAGTTATTTAGGTCTTCCTTTCTGTGCTAAGTGGTTTAAGAAGATGCTTATGAATCTAGAGCATTGGACAGGTAAAGAGAAAGCAGAATTTGCAAATATGATTTGCCATGCAAGTAGCAGAAGGCATCACAAAATAAAACTAAACTGAAAGGCAATTTAACCTTACAAGTGATTACAAAGAAAAATACTAAGAATCAAAGAGAGCGCGTTTCTAAGATAATCTATGGGAAATTCTAAACCGCGCTAGTTAGCAGGCATCCCAATGTATATGGTACACAAGGGAGAAAACACTTCATTTATGAAATAAATTCAATTAATCAGAATGGTGCTGTCGGAGAAGTTCCAAAGGGGCAACCGTGCTAGTCTAGTCCATCAAAAGAAGCAGGGAGTCCTGTGGCACTTAAAGACTAACAAATTTATTTATCTCATGAGCTTTTGTGGGAGAAAATTCCATTTCATCAGATGCTTTGAAGATGGGAGAACTTTCAGAATGTAAGTGGGATTTTCTCCCACAAAAACTCATGCGACAAATAAATCTGTTAGTCTTTAAGTGCCACAGGACTCCCTGCTTCTTTTGTGGAGAAGGTCACTGTGAAGTTCTACAGGATAATGGAGGTGTCTGAATGGGAGGCAGAATGGGCCTACCCTAGGAGCCCTATGGCTTACAATATTTAAAATCAACTCCAGAATCTTTTACAACATAGAATAATCTGCTATTCTATGGACCTAGTCCCCCTGCTAAGCAACTCTCATCAGTCCCCTCCTGTATCCTACTCACCTCTTCTCGCTTCCAAGTCTTTTTATGTTAATGTTGTTACTAAAAGAACACAGAAGTATCTTCTGTTATTTCATGGTTACATTTTAAGCTTCTGTAAGGAAATGTACTGCATATCCACCTCAGGTGCATCCATGTGGACATTTAGAAAGAAGAAACTTGATATTCTTACTCAGTGCTTATCCAAGGGAATTCTGGTTGACATAATTTGGCGTCTGGAGCTAGGCCATCTGGATTTCACCCTATGTACTTTTATCTCATCGTTAAGTTTTTGCTTTATTGTGTTCTCATTTGTGTATGAATCCTGAACTGGAATTAAAAATGAAGTAAATTCAGATGACATAACGTGTCAGCGGCCTCATTCTGCTGCAGCTCCAGTGAAAATGCCTCTAAAAAAATGCAATAGAACAAGTTTTGCATAAAACTCTGGAGCTGAAGGGGAATATAGGGCAATTCATAAAAGCTGGAGGGGAAATCATGTCTTCTCTTGAGTGAAAAAGTTGAGTGATCATAGCTAAATACGCCTTCTCTGGTAAAAGGAATATTGTTGACAGAGCATTGGCCTAACAATTAAGGGGGAAAAAAAGACTCTGAAAAGAGTTATTTGCCTGCCATATCTGAAGGACAAGCATTTACAGTCCCCTAAAAAGCCTAGATCTCTTTCATTACTTTGTACAAATTTGTATGCCTGACAGTATCAAAATAGGAAGGAGACTGTTCAGCAATAAAGCTTTCTTATCTAGACCAATTGAAACAGAGAACTTTAGAAGAACCTATTTCAGTGGAAGAAATTTGAAATACAATTATGAGTCTAAAACTAAAAAAAAAAAAAAGTGTCAGATTCAGATGGCTTTCTTGCAATTTCTTCATGATATTTATAAAATAATTGCCTCTCTTATCTGCAGAGGTTTTAATAATATGACAGGAAAATGAAAACTTCTTGACAGCATGTGACATACCACACCACAAAAGTTAAAAAAAACAAAAATCCAAAAAAAAAAAAAACCCCACAAAATAAAACACACACAAACCACCTCCCATTAGCTAATCTTCCACCTAAATCCAGGTAAAGGGCCAGAGCCTCAACTGAAGTAAATTTGCAGAGCCTCATTGATTTTAACTGAGCTATGAGAATTTGCACAGCATGGGAATCTGGTCTCAATTTTCCCCTTGGAGTCTTGGTTCAATGTGTAACCAAGAATTTTCAAAGGAGCCTCAGAGAATTAAGTGAAGTTCAATGGGATTTGGAGGATTTGAAATCCCAGCAATAATTTCTAAGCTCTGAACCTAAACACTTATGCACAAGCTTTATATTAAACATTAACAGCCCAATTAAGTATGTGAATAGTCACATTAAAGTCAATATGGCTACCTCTTTGTATCTTGTCATTAGAGTCAATGGGATTACTCAATATGCTTAAAGTTTCATTGTCAAAGGATGTTTTATTTCTTTTAGATATTCATCAGACAATCTTCAATATACCTTTAATTATATATGCTTGACCCAGTCAAAACAACAGGAATGTGTATTTATTGTCTCTAGATGCAGAAAAAAAGATTTTGACTGGGTTGAGTGGACATCTCTCTGAGTACTTAGACAAAAAAACATTTGGCTGTAATTTTCCAGTTTCAATATTGCATATAATGGATGAGCTTCTAGGACTTTGATAAAGGGGAATAGAACAGAAAAAATATAGTAGGAAAGGGGAATCTAACAAAGATGTCCTCTCTCTCCTTTAATTTTACCTAAATAACTGAACACCCTTCCAATTCAAATATGCAAAATAAGCAAAAATCAGGGGACTATTGAGTTGCACTCTTATTCCAGACACCTAAGGGACTGGCTGTACATTAGAATAAACTATAAGGACCTCAGAAATTCCACAGAAATCAATTAATATATTCCCATGGACTTCAGTGGGCATTGGGTTAGACTTTACATTAGTTGGAAGTAATATAATGCACTTTAACTGGCAGGCCATAATACTTTATTTCCTTATGCTATCCATACATATCCCTGAAATATTTGTTAAAACTAAAAGAGTATATACACTGTGCTTTTAATGGTTCTTTAAGAGAGAATGCATCAATGAATAATAGCCATGCCTATCAGCTGAAAAAGGAAAATTCAGGTGATCAGATCATAGCAGTATTACTGAGTGATACCCCTATAACTGTGGCAAACTGGAATGAGGAAATGTAATGATATCACTGGAGACACTTGGATACAGACTCTAATTATTCTATAATATTATGGACATGGAATGGAATAAAGATTAAATTACATATTAAAAAATTTCCTATCACCTTATTGTCCAGTAACAACAGACAGGCATTTTCTGCTCTGAGGACCAAAGAAGCTGGTAAGAAAAGGCTAAAATGGAAAAAATACATTGCTATAGTAATTTGTTCCTCTGATGGTTACCAGAGTATTCAGAACTGAGAATCCCTTAGTCACCCTTTGGTTCTAGGGAGAGGTAACCGTGCTTGTGGGAGCTGGATCACTTGGTAGCTCCCTGACATCACCAGCCCACTAGCCTCTCAAGTTGTCCTCTGAGCTGCTCCAGCCTTGTTCTTGCCTTGCAGATTAACACACCCCACTATCTGAATTGCTTTGAAGATTCCCCTGTGATATTCAGACCTGACATTGCTACTCAGAGAAGTCCCAAATCCTCTGCCCCCAAAGTGGCAGTGTAGCCTAGTTTTCTTGGTTTATATTAAATCACTGCTCCTGTATACTATATAGCACTTATAATAGGACAAAAGAAAGAACAGAGGTTCAGCTAGAAATAAGGAAGTGAGTAAAAAAAAAAAAGGTTACAATACAGAGAAAATCATAATATATAAATCTGCACCGACACTTATTTCCTACCTAGTAATTAGGTTGCCTCCACCCCTCAAGCTCCATCTTTGTTGCAGCGCTGACTGGCTTCACATGAACCAGGATCTAAACTTTCATGAAAGCAGCCCTGCTCCACAAGCATTATCTGTTACTTGGAAAATACTCACAGATAGGACAATCCTAGGTCTATTGCAAAAATTCCTTTTTTACCATCAAATGGTTTTGATTGTTTACCGCATTTTTTTTTTAATTGAAAGCCTAGGGGTGACATATGGAATTTCGAATTACACAACCAGCTAACTAGAGTGAGGTGCTACGAATGAGATGTTATTCCCTGATGACTATCTTTTCCTTTTAGTTCAAAAAGCATATTGTCAGTATAGTTAACATTCTTTTTGAATGTTACCTCTACATACATCTCAAAATGACTGAGAGTTTTGGTGAGCTAAGCACCTTTATGTGTAAGTGTGCAAGGCATGTGTTTGGTGTACTGAGTGTGTCAGGTCTGAGACAAGAGTTTTCTGCAAATAGGAAATGCCTTGCCAGTGGACCTCTGTGCCACAGTAGCCCCAGAGCAGTGTTTCTCAACCGATGTTCCACAGAACACTGGTGCGCCTCAGACACAATGCAGATGTCCCATGACCCATCCCAAACCACCACCACCACCGCCACCCCCCGTGGGGGGGCTGAGTGGGAAGTGGGGAGGAGCAATTTAATGCCCCAGCCACAGCAAAGCTTCCAGGTACGCTGTGCCAGATGTTGATGCACACCTGGAAGCTTTGCTACGACGAGGGCATTTATCTCCCACACTGTCCCCAGCTTTTTTGAGAATTTTTCATCAGGTGTTCCGCATAAAATAAATAATATCATTAGGTGTTTCCCAGTCTATTAATGATTGAGAAACACTGCCCTGGAGAAAATTAGTAATCCGTGTAAAGGAATTTAGAGGAAATATATACAATATTAAATTTTCTAAATAAAACTTCTTTGAAAGACAATGAATAAATTGGAGACAATTTCACACAAACCTAAAGAATGGGCATCTAGACATTTAGATACATTAGGAAAAATACAACAAGAATATGAACTGAATTGTGCTTCTGTTTAAATCCGTGGAAAACCCTTCTGTTGACTTCAGCGGTGTGAAAGCTCATAAAATTCTCCATCACACTCTTGCCAAATTATCTGCAATGAAACTGATAAAAATCCAACCACTGCTGGAGGAAGTGCACGAATGGAAGTACAGTAGGCTCTGTACTAATCTGTGCCTTCCCAAAACAAAATTCTTTACCTAGTCAAAGCAATAAGAAATAAGCCAGAGAGTTAATTTAAATGGTATGAACTCATTTTTTGGGACCTGACAACCCTGCCATAACTAGCTGGTAACAACTGGTAAATCACTAGTGACTCAAAGCTCTTCCTTTTGCATGGGGATGGCAGACGGGCCAACTAATCCTTTGGTCTCCCTCATTCAGCAATGGAACTGTTGCACGCAAATTAACTGGAGCCTAAGGGAAGCGATTGGTTGAATAACCACACGTCACAGCAGTCTAGCATTCTTGACATAGACTCTAACATCAGAAGGGATCAATATGATCATCCAATCTGACCTCCCACACAATGGAGGCCACAAAACCTCACCCACCCACTCTTGTAATAAACCTCTAACCTATGTCTGAATTATTAAAGCCCTCAGATCATGATTTAAAGACTTTAAAGTCTTTAAATCTGTTAGCAAATGAATCCACTAGCAAGTGAGCCATGCCCTATGCTACAGAGGAAGGCATGGCATAGATACCCTCTGTAAATACACACAACCGAAACGACTGCAAATTTAAGAATCAGATGGTAACAGACTGTGAAACCCAGTGATAATTCAACATGGTGGTACCATGAACAAAAAGAGCTATAACCACACTTGCAGCTGTTTGTATCACTTCACTCGGACTCAGACGTTCTAGGCTTCAGAGTGACACAGAGACAGGTGACAGTCCTAGGCTCTTATCATGTAGATACTATAATTAGGTGTTTAAAAAATTTAATGCCATTGTCTTTTACTATCAACTCAGAACATTAATGGAATACTGTAAAAAAAAAAATAGTGGATAAACAATGTTTAAAATGATTAAGGCTTTCAATACATGCCTTATCGCCAACCAAAAAGTTCTAAAAACCATGACTCAGTCCTCCCAACACCATAAACTGGGGCTCCAGGAGGAAACACTAGACATCAGCAAGTTGCAATCAAGCTGTGAAGACGGCAACACAGGCCTTTCTGACGTCTGTCTGGGACCGTATAGAGCGATATCCTTGGCCCCACTGAAGCCACGGGGAGTTTTGCTATTGGCTTCAAAAGATGCCAGGATTTTCACTGCAGACCATACGGACTAAAAACCTGATCCAGTTCCACTCTAGATCAGTCCATGGGAACATTCTGAGCACAGAAAGTCAGACTTGAGTCCCCTATGAGATCTATTTGACTAGCTTAAAGGCTGCATGGACCTTTATGGATACAATAAATGGGGAGTGAATTTCAACCCCTGTGCATTATGGAGTGAACATCCACAGCATACATGGATTGAAACTCACCATGGACTGAAATGGACTAAGAAAGCATCTTTCCGACACATCCCGTAAGACAGGCCTCAACAAATCTGTTTTTAGTAGCCTATCGCCTAGATCCACTGTAGAAATGTAATGGAGGCACACTCTCTGGTGACCAAAAGTAACACTGCTGGTGCCCAGCTGTGAGCCAATTTTGTCTACCCTTTCTGTAAGACCAGTAGAAAAATACAAAATTTTACAATTGCAGGAACAACCCGCTATATCTTCATAGAAGGCTAACACAGGCTTTTGTTTTGAAAATTAAAAAATAAAGAATGTATGAAACAAAAATACATTTTGAAAGATATTTACCTAATGGAGCAGCTGTGTAACACACAAAATCCATGTGTCTACGTTTGTATATTTATAACCCAGGGAACATCTTGTAATAATTAATACTTTTCTCATTTTAAAAAGTGAAGAGAAAGAATCCTTGATAGAAAAATGTTGATCAGTATAGCCATAACCCTGAGGTTACAATTTCCTAGATGTCTAATCAATTCAATGTATAGACAATAGACATTACAGTTAAAGGGTTAAGTGAACATTTTTAGGGACTCATTCTCAGTGTCCACTGAAGTCAGTGGGAGTTTTTCTATTGATTTTAATGGGTGTTCAAGTCCCCAGAGAAAGAGAAATACTCTCATTGACTTCACTGGGGAGTGGATTGGGGCCTCAATCAGCTGTGATTAAAAAAAAATGTGGTCATTAGAAATTTGTGTAAATAAAATCTAAGCCTCTGATCCCAGTGATTGCTTCTCCTTCTCTAAACAAAGAGTATCAACCTGTCCCCTTCTGTGACATCCTTATTAATTCCACAGAAACAGCTCGTGATATCACAGAGGGTCATCATCACCCACTCAAATGAATAAAGGGCAAGGCTAGAGGGAAAGATGCATTCAGAAGAAAAATCTTCTGCTTGTGATAAATTGACCTCTAAAAGAGCCCTGACTGCATAGCAACCTGCTTGAAACTTGGAGGCAGGAGCACAGGTCAGAGAAGGTAAGAGATTGGGGGAAGCACCAGGAATCCAGTTGGTATGCATGTTGTTAGCACACTAACTGCAGCATCTCTGTAGATAGTTCTCTTAATAAAGAGCCTGTTCAATTTTAGGATCCAGCCCTTTCATGTTACTACCCAGCAGATGATGCATGAAACAGCTTGAAAAATGAAGGAAGCCTGCTATGTGTCCCTGCGCCTGAACAGCCTTCATTAATTCACTAAGGCAAGGCTGTGTCAGTACGTCAACTGTTCTTGAAGCACTGAGACCCACTGGACAGAGCAGTAGAGGGAGAGTCAAAAGACCTGGGTACTGTCAGTGACCTGCTGGGTAACCCTGGCAAATCACTTCCTCCTTTTTGTGCCTCAGTTTCTCTAAGGGAGATAATGCCACTGATTTTCATTGTAAAGCAATTGAGGTCTATTAATGAAAAAGGTACTATCATTAAGAGGTAAGTATTGTTAGTACTGTATTAGGCTTTAAAGGGAGGTTGTGGAATCCCCATCATTGAAGGTTTTTAAGAGAAACACCTGTCAGAAATAGCCAAGGTAAACAGCGTCCTCCCTCAACACAGGGTGCTGGACCAGCTGACCTCCAAAGGTCCCTACCAGCCCTGCATGCTATATTTATTATTATTATCCACCATAAACAGTGATATTGTCTCATTCCAGCTTTGCAAATTGGGCTCTGCTTTCCACTCACACATCCACTTTCCTGAGCACAGAAGGATCTATGCAAAATCTTTGACTGAAGTTCTTGATTTAATATGTGAGGTTTAATCCTGACCTTTCCCTTGATGCACATGCTTATGTCCATCATTGTAAGAACAGTAACACAGTTTTGGCACAATGCTGTTCAATCTCTCTCTCTCTCTCACACACACACACCCTTCATCTAATCCAGTCCCCCCCCCATGCACCCATCATCTAATCCAGTCCTCATACACACACACTCCCCACCTCATCTAATCTGGACCCCCCCACACACACACCCCTCTTCATCTAATCCAGTCCTCCCTCTTCCTGCTGACTTGCCTGATGCCATTTTATCAAAACTCCAGCTTGTCTAGCATTCAGCTGCATGACTTCTTACATGCTTCAAAATAAATCACTACATTGCTCTTATTCTAGCTCCCTTGCCCTCGGCTTTCAATTAAATTTAGAATTGACTTTAAAGATACAACCTTAATGTATATGGTTCAAAATGACCTCGCTACACCTTTCCTCACCACCTGTGACTCACTGAGCAGGGCTCTTGTACTCCAGCTCATCGTTTAAAACCTAGAAACACGAATTTGCTGCAAAGCTCCTGTGGCAAACTACAAGTTTCAAGCTGTTTAAAGTCTTTAAAGGTATGTCCAAAGCTAAAGTGTACTCTGGAGAGAGAAATCTGGGAGCCTGAATCTGTCAGCATTCAGAAAGAGATTTAAAACCTTCCTGTGAGTTAAACGCTTCCTAATTTAATGCCTCTGCTAAAAGTGCAATCCTCAGGATGTTTTCGTTACAGCATCACATTAATCGTTGTTAAAGTTATTACACAAATTAATAAAGAAAAATTATGCACAAATTGGAAGCCATGAAAAGCAGTCTGCATATAGACTTTATGTTTGTTGCTGCTGCTTTTTTGTAAAAACAAACAAACAAAAAAAAGCAAACTATGTTATTGGATAGTCTGGGACTTTGGTAAATTTCTGGCTCTACAGCATGCTAATAGGCCGTTGATGCCCCCCAGAAGTTTACAATACTAGTAACAAACTAAGACAGTCCAAGTCCTCAGCACTTCTGAAAATCAGACCCTAACAGTCATATACTGGCATGAATAGCACTTTGAGTTGTCTAGAAGGCTCCAAGGTAGTACACCTGGCTTTAAATATCAGTTCAAACACAGGCATTTGTACTTTTGCAAACACCCAAAGATTAAAACTGGTTACTCCTGCAATTTGACTTTACAGAGCTGAGCCTGCTGCAATCTTTTCATCCACCTTGTGGAACATGCCTAGTCAGTACTGTGATGGGATTCAAGATGTTTAAGATGATGCTGAGGTGACAAATCAATGTGAACCATGCCCCAGCATGGTAACAGGAGGCACACTTGGATCCCCCACACTCACGCCAAGAGGCATTTTGGGAGATAGACTGGAAACACAGCTAATTCAGCACTTACTCCAATGTCTCAACTCAAGTCCACTTCAAATAATTGCATTATGACTTCTCCATCCTGCCGCGCAAGTGGACAGTGCACTAGAGTGGCAGTCCCAGCCTGATGGGTTATCTTGGGTATGTTAAGGTCAAGATCTTTGCTCTTCTATTTCCCCTGAATGAACACATGCACTTGCCCGCACACACACACTTTCTCCAGAGATGCAGTGTTGATAATGTGATTTTTCCACAAGTCTACCAATATCTGGTAATTTTGTTACAGCCCCAACTTTTGGAATCTTAGAACTGTAGCTATGGCCACATGCGCATCTAGGCTCAGGTTCCCGTCTTGCATCTGCTTACTCACACTAGGTAGCACTGAGCTAGTGTTAATATAAATAGCAACATAACTGTGCTGTAATGAGCTGCAGAGGCACAGTTTAGCTCAAACCCACCTAATCCCCCACCCTTGCTACCATGGGCTACGCTACGCTTCCCATTTCCACCAGCTCAAAGAGACCGTGCGTCAGCATGTGTGAGCTGAGAATCAGACCCCCTAGCTCCCAGTGTTGACATATCCTACATGATCACTTCAGCTTTCATTTAAAACAAACAAACAAGCTAGCTAGCACCTGGGATTGTGAAGAGCTTAAAGGGTTCAAGCCATAAAGCAAATAACATTTAAAACTGCACAGTTTTAAAGCTAACCTCATGATTCTGGGAGGCCTGATTCATTATTTTTGATTGCTTGGAGCTGGCCATGATAAAAACTGTCCTCACCCTATATCTGAACAACATCTAATGCAGTAGCGGCCTCACTCTAAGTTGGAGACTTCCTTAACACTCATTGACATTTCAGTTAAAGACTTTATTATTCCTTAAGTTCTTCTTCAAGTGTTGCTGGGCCTGCTAAACTCATTTATTGCATTGCTAGAGTGAGTCCAATCATCAATGCAAACACTGGAGAAGAGCAGGGGATGGAAATTTGGTTTGGAGACTATTTAGTAGCAAGGCACCCTTTTGCTAGCTATATTGTATCCGTTCCATGGATCCCCACCAAATTCAGAGTGCTCAGTCTTTGAGTACAGAATTAATTTCACAACCATTTACAAGTAAACCCATTAATGAATCTGAGCTAAAATTAATTTAGCACATTAAGCTAAATCAGAGTAAACACAATTTAAACTGATTTAAGTGAATTTCTGCAAGTAGATGAACATTGAATCAATTGAGTTACACCAATGACAGTTCACTAATACAAAGCAGGCCTCACTGCCTTTCCAGGCCATTCCTTGTGTACAAAGGCATTAATTTTTCCTGTTTTCCCTCTGTTGCAGGATTTCTAGTTAACCCCATAACGCAGCGCACCGCTAACATTGTAAGGACAGAGCAGTGGATGGCAGTGGTGGTAGAGTTTCTTACCTGAGGAGAAGAAATTCATGGCTGCTCCGTCCACTTCCCTCAGAAAGCTGTTGTTAGGCTGCAGTTTGCCCAAGGAGGGCTAATTGAAAACAGCTGCGGGTAGCAAGGCGGCTGGGAGCTGTGTTCAGAGGCCTACACCAGAGAGCCCTATTAACTTAATTTAACTCTACTCTTCAGTGTGGAAAAACTTCACTTTGTGGTGGCCATTATCCTGCCTCATACACCAGAAACTGAAGAAGAGATCTCTGGAGCCAGAATCATATCTCTCCGGCATGAACTAAAGCACTGATCCACATAGCTAGAGGGTTTTCCACCTTTATATTCCCCACTGAGAAGACACACACAACACACTGATGGGGTGGTTGCACTATCACTTACTCACATGACAAGCTCTAAGCACGTGAGTTGTCACAATGAAGTCAAAGGGACAAATTCACTGCTTAAATCTAAGCATGTGTGGAAGTGTTTTTAGGCCTAAAAACTTACCCGATGGCACTGGTGTGTGCTATATCTAGAACTACTTAAAATATGAAGCATCTGGAGATGGCACTCACAAAAATGTAGATTTTCTTGGCTTTTGTAGCACTAACAACACATTGTGCCTTGCAAACAGCTTCCTTCAGCTGCTCCTTACAGCAGCTCTTAACACTGGGATTTTTCCACTGCTGGAGCTACCTTAATGCATATCCCCAATGCAGAGGTACTGAACTTGTACAAAAATTTTGCACAATGTGATGTGTCTATACTAGGGATTTGCACCAAGTGACACTGCTGAAAATTCTCCTAGTCCAATTGGGCCCTTCATTATCAATTAATACTTATGATACCAAATCTATCATTCAATTAGGTAGTGTGGACTCCTGGCAGCTCTGTGCAGAGGGGAGTACAGGCAGATCCAGTTGCAGAATCGAGGCCAGAGTACATTGTGCTGTAGCTACAGATTAGAAAGCATGTGCTGCATTTCATTTCAAAGGATTTGCATTCAAAACAACATCCTTCTCAATGAGATGAATATTTCTATAAAGGACTGTTTAAAGACATTGCATTCACCAGGCTCACATTAGTTTTAGCCTTGATCTTACAGAGTATTTCAGATTTTATTTTTAATTTTAGTTCCCAGTCTAAATATTAATATTTTGGTCCAATGGGACATAGCAAAGACATTTTGTTCCAAGGGATCTTTCAAAGGGAACACTCACAATCACTGGAGTCAGGTTAGATAAATACAAGATGTCCTCAAGATTTCTGATTGAAATAAACTACCAAATGTTTCTCTTTGGCTGGTAACAGGTGTATTCACAGGCTGAATTTCCTTATCAACAAACATTTCTTTTATAACAAATTTAGAGGTTTTTTTTTTCTTCCTCCCTGAGAAAACTTTTTCTTGCAAAATGTTTAAAATGTTATCAGCTTTAAAAAAAACTGTTGTAAACTGATGGGAAAGGAGCCCACTGGCTCTAAAGTTACCACCCCTAAGTCCTGCACTCAGTTCTGTTTGGGACCATTGTTCTGAGTAAATCATCCATTGAAAATCAAGCCCTCCAGCTCATTATGTATTCTGCGTCTGAGATGACCAGAACTATTTCCTGCAGCTTGGTTTGGGTGCTAATTACCTGCTCAAACACCTTGTAAATACCTCTGTAAACCTGTCACAGGAGGGGAAACTCACCTTTCCTGGCTGCACACTTATTACATGTGCTTCTTTCGACTTCCTAGTTTATGTTGTTTAAAGCAGGCAGCTATCTCTTGGTATGAAGTGACATTTCGCCCCCCCCTCTCTCTCACCCCATCCAACCCCCTCACCCCCCCCCCCCAGCCCCAAAGGCTAGCCTGCTACTGGCTGAATTGCAAAAAAATGTTTACCCAAAAAAAAAAAGGAACCACTTAGCCTCACAGAGGGACATGAGCAGCTTCTTTCTTTCCAGAGTTAGATTGCTGGTAAAGTCCTAGCAAATAATATCCCAAACCCATTCTGCAAATCCAAGTGCTGATTGTGAAAGAAGCCCTAGCAAACTCTCTCTCAAAGCATAAAAAGACTCAGGGAAGAGAATAAAATCCTGCCATTTGGGATTGTGACTTAGACAACATTTAGGTACTGTGATTGTTTTACTCAGCCTGGCAAGGAGATCCACAAAGTTACCAGTGACAGTAAGATAGCGTGAGATCGCAGACTAATACTATAATTATGTAGGGAGTGGATTCTGAAGTTTCATGAGAATTGTTTTCCCCTCCAAGAAACACTGCTGGGAATGTATAAAACCTGGAGCTGATCAACATTCATCTTTTTCTCACCCACAAAAAAAGATCAATCAATTAAACACAGAACGCTTAGAACTGGAGTTTTTTAAACACTGGCCAGTTTATACCAATTTCCAGAGGGATAGCCATGTTAGCCTAGTCCAGCAAAAAAACAACAAGGAGTCGTGTGGCACTTTGAGACTAACAGATTTATTGTTCGCATGCACTTTCATGTGAGAAAATCCCACTTCCTCAGATGCTTCAAAGTTTATACCAGCTGATGATTCAGCCTGTTCTATCAATAAATATTTTAGCTATAGCTGGGCTGGACTGTCTGTGGCCACACACTTTATACATGTTTCTACCACAGACATAAACTACACTTACGGGAAACATACAGTGCCTACCTGCAAAGGTTTCATTTATAATAAGATAGTTTTGAGCTCAGGCTATTTAAAGTTGCAAGTAGATAACATGTGACAGTTTGGTTTTTGTACCCAGTGCAACCAGAGTGGCAGGGTTATTTTTCCCAGGAGGCGCGGAAGGTGAGGTCTGTCTGTATGTGGCACTGTGGTATAAATGACCACTGTTGTGGAGCAAAAAGGAAAGGGACCGTGAAGCTTAAAAATTTTGCAAAGAGAAAACACTCTTCCTGCAGACTGCAGTAAATAAAATAACAGCAGTGGGGTGATTTGCAACCATGTAACGGGCTTTTGTCTAGGTCTATTTCTCTCTGCCTTGAGGGTTTCTGTGTTCCTTCTCTGCAGGATCTCAATGTTTCGCCCCTCAGCCACAAAGGCCCAGGGCTTGAGCCCCTCCTCCAGCTGTTCACCCCCAATTTTGCCCATGCTGAGGCTTACTTACAGCAGACTGAAGAATTTCAGTGGGGTGCAGGGCACTGCAATTTAGGATTTCGTGTACTACAGGTTGAATTTGCAAGACTGCATCTGTAGGCCTCATGGGAATTAAAAGTAGCCTTTACTCAGCTTTTTAACTCGTTCATTACTGATGTGGTTTCAAGGCTTGTAGAACTTTGTTTCCTAACAAACAAAGACAAGTTTTAATTGATGCCAATATAAGCTTACTTTAAGTTTTAAAAAAGGTGTGTGTGTGTGTGTTACAGTTTCACACAGTGGGCCTAATTCTAAAAAGTGCCGAGTACTTGTAACTTCTACAATAGTTGCTGGGAGGTAGTAGGGATTGAACACATGGCAGGAGCAGATCCAATGTGATGGTCATAACCTGACCCAGATGTGTGTAGGAAATAAAGGTGACTAAATAGCTTTCTATCACCCAGCTGCTGTAACATATCCTTATTGCAAAGCTGATCTAAAACTATCTCCCCTCCCGCCCCCGTTCCTTTGCTGTTATTTCTTGGTTAATTTTAAAAGGGATAGCCGTGTTAGTCTACTGCCACACAACTGCTTGTTGTTATTTCTTGGTTAATCCTGCATTGTCCCAGTACAACAGGAGAGCATGCAGGGGGCATAGTCTATGTATATGAAGCACTTCTGCTGCAGCTGGATTACTGAGCAGTAGAGGGGTGGGTAGGTGGGTTGGGGTGTGTGTGTGTGTGTTAGTCATAGCTGGGGTGTGTGTGTGTGTGTGTGTGATCATGAGTACTAAAACCAGACATCCCCTGGTGACTGCAGCTTGTGGGCCTCAGGGGAGATCCAACAAACAAGCTTTCAAACTAACCTTCAATTGTTGAGCCTTCTAGTATGTAATCATGCAGCTCAAAGCTAATCAGAGTGCAGTATAGCAAGACTTCTAGCTTTAGTCTTACCTTCCTCAGCTCACGTTACAGCAGAACAAACAGAAGAGCAAGCTATAAGGGTTACAGACTCAGGCCCCCATTTGCAAAGACTAATATGCCTGCTTAATTTCTTCACTGTATGTTACCACTTCCAAGTGACTGAAACTACTCGCAGTGTGTAAATTTAGCAGTGTGTAAATCAGTCTTGGTAGGATGGGTGGCTTATGCCCTCAGAACACACTGGGACCCGTTCAAACATCCTGTGCAAATGCAGAGACTCATCGCAATCAGTGTGCCTTGTTACTGACACAGGGGTCTGGGTAAGTGAATCACGTGGCAGGGTTGGGGCATAAGGTAAGAGTTTAACATTATTATTTATTTGTATACAGTAGCCTCTAAGGCTATGTCTACATCTGCCACAGTTAATTCAGACTTGTTAGTCTGGACTAAGAAGTTTGAGGTTAGTTCAAACTAACCACAAACTTTTTAGTCCGAACGAACTGCATGTTCTGGTTCAAATGAAAGCTTAGTTCTGACTAGAACACCTGGTTAGTTCGAACTAACTGGCTTAGCTCAAACTTCCTAAATTCAGACTAACCTTAGTCCTAGTCCACATTGTGCCTCGTTCAAACTAAAGCTTTCCTAAGAAATTTCTTTGTTTGAACAGGCAAAGCCTTGTGTGGACATGGGCTAAATTAGTCCAGACTAAGCCTCCTTAGTCCTAACTAATTTGCCAGTGTAGACATACCCTAGGAGTCCAAGCCATGGACTCGTGTGCTTAATGCTGTTTAAACACTGACCAAAAAGCGACTCCCTGGCCAAGGCTTCCAAATATTCAGTAATTTGAATGGTTTTTAAGAAGTCAAGAAAGTATGTGACATTTTAAATGCCAGATTTTTTTCCTACAAAATTGAGGGCTGAGTGCTAGTTATAAGACCTAAAAAACGAACATGACTTGCAACAAACGGCTGATAA
Organism: Podocnemis expansa; assembly: GCA_007922195.1. Taxonomy (NCBI): domain Eukaryota; kingdom Metazoa; phylum Chordata; order Testudines; family Podocnemididae; genus Podocnemis; species Podocnemis expansa. The sequence continues at coordinate 7,022,797 of ML682074.1, read as the reverse complement.
CCTACTTACTCTCTCCTCACAACTGTGTTTAAAATAGTCTCTCCCCAAATCAGTTTATAACACAGTTTTGCTGGCAGTTGTAGAGGGGTTTATATTTATTCTAAAGAGACATTGTCAGCTTGAAATCTAGTCGGTGTCATAACCTGAGCTGAAAACTACTGCCATGTTCCTGAGTGGCCTGTGCTGATGTTTAAACATATAGAATCACTTTTTTCTTTATTTTGTTTTGGAAAATTGTTTTCTCTTCCCATGTTGCTGTGTGGGACAAAAAAAAGCCCACAAAGTGGAAAAAAGAAAGTCAAGTGAGTACACAAGGGAACAATGAAACTGCCTTTATACAACATGCTATTACATGTATGTCAAGCAATGTGAAACACAGATTTTTCTCTAATCGCTCACAAAAACTCATGCAATAAATATTTTTTTAGTCTTTAAAAGTGCCACAGGACCCCCGTTAGTGAGCTTAATGTCACAGGCAGAAGTTAGCTTTTAAAAAAACCCCACACACTTAATGCTAAAAAAAAAAGTTAAAATCGCTGAGTACCTTTAAAACATTCCAGACTAGAACGCCTTGAACTGGGTCTGAAACATGGATTTTAAGCATAGCTGTGATTAGAGTTGGTTGAAATAGTTTTTCTAAAACAGCTTTTCATCTGAAGGTACACTTTAAGTATTTTGCAGGAATGTGTCAAATGCGAAAAAAATTCTGGCAGCCAACGTGGTCAGAACAGGTTATTTGGACTGTCTCATTCTGCATAATGTCAGAAGTTTGTCTTCGGTAAGGTAAAACAGTTTCAGTCCAACTTTGGTTTGTTTACTATAATTTGAATTTGTTTAGTTTAATTTTGAATTTTTTCTTAAGTGATAAACTTTAACATTATATATATAGTTATATTTAATATATAATAAAATATATATAGTATTATACATTATACCTTGAGGCTGTCAGAACTAAACATTTTGATATTTCCAAATTGAAATTTTCCAGCATTTCAATTCCTTGGAAAAAAAATCTCAACTTTTTGGTCTGATTCTGACTGAAAGGAAATTTTGAAATGTCAGGATTTCTTATGCAACAGAAATTCTTTGTTTCTCAAACCAGTTGTAATTCTAACTTGCTTTGGTTCTGTTGACACTGGTGTAACAAAAGAGCTTCTGTGCTGGTTTAATGAGATCAATGCTTATACAGGCCAGTGTAGCTACAGACTTGGAGCAGATCCTCGCCTGGTATAAATTGTCAGGACAGCTCCATTGACTTGCGTAACAATAAATATGACAATATACACCAGCTGAGCATCTGTTCTTTCATATTCTGCAGCAGACAGGTAAGCAAAAGAATGGAAGATACAAAATGACCTCAACCTGGACTCTAGGCTTAGCTCAGCAATTTTGTGCACCAAGGTTTTGTATATGGAAAAAAAAAACCACACAAATGCTCAAGGAGCAGTTGTGTGTCCACTAACTCGGTGGCAAGCTACCGTTTGCAGAGGCACACCCACTATTTTTTGGTTTGTTTTTTGCCCATGGGAGGATGTAAGCTTCAAAAAAGCAGTTGCAAAGTGTTAATTTTTCCAAATCTCTGCATCTAATTTTGAAAGCCATTTTGGAAATGTTGGCATAAAACTTTAGTTTCCTCTTCAAATCTGCCACTGCTGGTGTGTCATTTATACGCAGCCTCTAAAATAAGTAGTTTTTCCTCTCCCTAGTTTTGAGCCGGGCATGAATTACTAAAATGTTTTGGGATGTACAGTTTATCGAAGGGTAAATGTGTATGATGGCACCAATTGAGAAAAGCAGTGTCTCAAAAGCAAGGTTTGGCAGTGGGAAAAGCATTTGGGCTCACAGAGCATACAGAAAAACTAAACACAAGGATCTGGTTATGTCAAAAATCATGATCCTGCTCCTTTTAGTCAGCTAAACCTGCCATTGACAACAGTACAAGAACAGGCTGCATATACTGATCTATTAAGTTCATTAAAACCCACAAAGGCTAATATAGAAAAATATTTTTAATCTGATTTGATTCATTTTTGAGAGCCCAGCAAAGACAAATGCCACAAATGTTCTTAAAGTTTCTTTGTTTTAGTTCTTTGCAGAGTGAAAACAGATAAAACATAGATTTACAAATAAGCAAGATAGAGAAAGTACAGCTATACTTTAACAAGTCAGATGTGGTTCAAAAAAAGCTGTTCATTCAATAAGAAGAGGATCTGAATTTAGGACTGTAAAAATTAGGAAAATTTGCACTTTTCTGATTACTTTTGTAATGTGCACAGAAGGCAAAATGAAGCAAATAACAAAAGATCTTTTGTACCATTCTTCATTATTTTCAAGTATTAGTTTGATCACCGCTAAGTAACAAGTGTTGGGCTTTCTATCTTCTGTTTTCTTTGTGCCCTAATAGCCAAAGCAGTGCAAGTTCTGACAATTTTCTTTCTGATGTTTAAAAGACATCAACAGGATTATAAACACAGGGCCTGATCCTGCTTGGCTGAAGTACTGGGTCCCAGTTTTGGACAGGGTGACTATTTAGTCAGGCACTCAAATGTGCCATTTGCATACTGTAAACTTTTGTTTTCCCTACAGCCAGTTTCTCCACGTTGAAAGCAAATTAAATACGCATTTATTAGCCACCTTTTCATCATTATGCACTGTTTTCCAGAGGCCAGAGAAGCATCACAAGCACTGGAGATTGGTTAGATTCCAGTGAACTCTGACAAGCAAAACTATTTTGTCAGAGCCCTTCTATCAGCAGTTCTGGTCACTCCATGTCAGTCAGCCAGGCAAACAAACACCATGGTCACATGCTCAAATGCACATGACAGAGGCAGATGTGAAGCTGTGAAAGGGCTCTTTGCATTTTAAGCACCTGCAGGAATTCCGGCACCATTGGCGAGCCTTCCACTCTAATGCATCTGACCCCTCCTGATACAAAGAGCCCAATCCTGAATGTCACCCGAGCTCCCACTAAGGTCAGCGTGGCCCCAGGTTGGCAGTGAGAAAATAGCTCCAGGAATTTACAATATTCCAGCCCTATAGTGAAGGACTGTGGGGTGCTGACAGGGAATAAGGACAGTGCCGGTACCGCAATGCCTCAGCCTTCCTTAGGCTAGGAAAGAAGAACTCGTGAACTAATTCCAAAGGGGCAGCCGTGAAATAAGCAACAGGAAATGCTACATAAATAAATCCCCATTGTATATTTAAAGTTTGTGGTAATGTTAAATCATCTACCATTAAAAATTTCATTTGACAGTGAAGATACCAGCAATAATCTACACACCCGTATTGTTTTTCTTAGCAAATTACTTCTTACCTTGAGGAGAGGATGAAACTGAATGTGATCTACTATTTGTAACATTCTCCAGAGGTGCCAAAAGGGGTAGCCGTGTTAGTCTCATTCAGCAAAACGCACAAGTCCCATGTCACTTAAAGACTAACACTTTTATTTATTGTGATCAAGCTATTTATAAATTAACTTATCACGATAAATAAATGTGTTAGTCTTTAAGTGCCACAGACTCCTCGTTTATTCTCCAGAGGGTTGTTTGTAACTAATCAACAAAAAGAAAAAAGAAGCTTCTGATAGTCTTCTGCACATTTATAAAATTCTAATTCTAGCCATACACATTATTTTGCTTCTCAGGTATTTAATCTGAATTTCTTTACATTAAAAAAAGGGTACAGAAGAGATTTACTTTATTGGCAAGAAATACCCAATTAGATCATCTGATAAGATGAAAAATATTTTCATATCCTCCTGAGTCTCCTCTCATTTTCACTGGTTTAAATCAGGAAGTAAGCAGCTTGACCAGCATAAAGAAATGTGAGAAGAGAACAAGTTTCTAAAAGTTTACTGCAATCAAATATTAGTACAGCCCTTCTAATATGTGGCTAAAGCTACTAAAATGCTAAATAATTTCCATCAGAATTTGAGAAATTTCCATGAGACACCGAATGTCTCCAAAGGTTTGAGATGTTTATTGTTTAGGCAAATTACTATTCTTTACATCATTTAATATTTTACTTTCCAACATTGGAGGTGATGTTTCTATCGTACTTAACTGTCCCTTGTGCAAATACTGTAAGTCAGGGTTATCTTGTTGTTGCCTGACTCATTTAACTATGTTTGTGCCAGGAATCCCATCTAGGTTTTGGGGAACATGGTCCCTCCCATGGTATCATATCTCTCTAGATTATTCAATTTGCTGGTCTCCAATATTTGGTTGCCTATAAACATCTGCCACCATCACTACCACTAACAAATTAATAATTGCGGTATGTGGGTGCATGACTGCAGCCTTGTGTTGGCAGTCTGGCCAGCGGATCAAGTCACTCAGTGGAACGTCCAGTGTTACAATGTTATATCTGAAGAACGCTTTCTGAACGTCCAGGTCTCCAGTTTTCTGTCATCCATTACCATTTACCTCAGTTACACAGACAGCATATTTGCATTGATATAGACATACTAATTACCACATGTGTGTGGGTATGTTACTGGTTCTGCTTGGGAAGAGCGCAGTCAGATTTCCATAAATGGCTCCTTGATCAGACCCTAGTCAGAAGGCCTTGGAATATTCCAACAACTCTCTTCCTCTGTGCTAATTAACAAAATTAATAGAATTCTATTCCTTTGCCGGTCATCAGCTCTGATAGCAGTGAAGAACGAAATGGTACTCAGTTCAAAACGATGCTTTTTAGGGTCTGTGCAGGTGCCAGTCTTAACATGGGAATCGCTGGCACTTCCATCAGAGGCAGATCTTAGGGGTCTTCCAGAGTGGTTCTGCAGTCCTTTGGTGACCAAGGGAGTGAGACACGATTTTTCTCAAAATTCCTTTCATTTGCTGTAATCATTAAATAACAATACTCCATATAAATGGATCTGGATCCAGGACTGAGACTCTACAAAACAAGTAATAAACAACAATCATTTTTGTTCCAAGCCTGAAATTTATTTGCCAAAAAGTCACATGCTCAAAAGCACATACATCAAGGGAGGGTGAACAGTGCAACTCTAAATTTAGCCACTAATCTCTCAAAATATTCATGAGTATATTTTCTCCACTAATTGTCCAGCTCCCACAGTGCTGTGCTATACATTCCACTTATTAGACCCATTTTAAATGTGCATGCAAATATATTTTAAAAAGAGGAGATAATGGTGAAATTCGATATTTATTAGCACTGAATAAAAATAGAAGGAAAAAGCCAAATAACTTTGCCCTTTTTTTTGTTTTGTCCAGTTCTTTTTTCCTAGTAAAACACTTTTGAAATTTTCTAACAAGCCCTAAATTCATAAAAAGCATTTTGAATGCTCATGAATATGCTATTCTCTTACCCCTATGTGTATAAATAATGTACAGATCCATTACATTTATTTATCTTGTCTTGCAGCCCCATGGCACTTTGTTTACATGCTGCTCCTTTAGCTATGTGTAATGGCCCTTTCGACTTGTTTCAGAACCCACTCCATTCTTATGCTCGTCTCTGCAGTCGCTGAGTGGCTGCTTTTCTTTTCCTATTCAGCTAGTGTCTACATTTTTGGTTCAAAGTGAAACTGGCCCGGACCTCCGAACCTCCAGAAAGCAAAACGAAGGAAAATCAAGAAACAGACACTGAGGGCCCTAGTGTATTATCAGAAAGAATTTCAGTGCAGCGAGCTGCCCAACAGCAAATTAGAAAGTTTTGGCTTCCAAGAATGAGTTGTGTTGTTTGTTCCTGCCCACTGCAGCTGCTCTCCCCCTCCCCCCTTTTTTGGTGGTTTATTACACACAAGCTACTAATGAATGGGAGCCGCTGTTTTACAGTACACCACGCTTACAGGACTTATCTCTAGGCCTACCACAGATTTGACTGATCAACAGCAGGGCTCCTAGGAACAGGAGGATAAAAAGGGGTTTGTTGGAGGTTGGCTGGGTCTGCAGAGAATCCTGCCTGCAGGGCCTACTGATGCCTTCACTAACTGCTATGGTCTTTGGCCTAATAAGGTACAGAAACAAAGATTGTTCACTTGCTCAGAAACACTAAAGTCCCCGAGTGATGGAAAGTGGAGAAAGCAGGGCACTCGGCCAAGTGGGATTCAGGCCGCAAGTGCAGCTTTCTAGGGCTGACTGGCTGGCGGAGTGAATATCTGCTGCAGAAAAATCCCGGTCAAACATAATTTATGACACGCCATTCACAGTCAGAGGTGGCTGTCATTAAGAGTTAAGTGTCCCTTTGTGTTCAACTGCTTCTGATAAGAATTCTGTAAGTTGCTTACATGTCACCATAACTCACGGGTAAGGACAGAAAGTGGGGGGGACATGAAAGAGTGGGAATTGAAATGATTTGCCACTCTACAGCAGGAGCAAGCTGCTGAAAAGCTGCACTGCTGGTGCTCTGGAGTATGGCAGACTGCACCCGTGTGCCTTGTAGTCTGCGAGATTCGACAGTGGATTAAGATCTAAGGACCTGATCCTGCAAACATTTATTTCCAGACATGGCAGCTGAGTCTGTACTGACATCGCAACCTCCTTGCACCAGCCAGTCTAGTACAAAGGGACCAAAACACAGGCATAGCCCATTAGTTAGCCCCCATCCCAGTAGAGGGAAAGTGTGCCTGGTTCACAGCTGCTGGTGCCAGCTCTGCATTGCCTCCTCTAGAACCTGAGGCAGTGCGGAGGTGGAGTGAGCGGGAAACATCCAGAAACATAATCGGTTTCTATAACAAAAGTGCAACTTGGGCTGCCTGAGCCTCTTCTGAAGACCACATTTCTAGCTCCCAAACTTGGGAGGCACAAACAGCCATGTCTCCATCCTGTGCCTGCAGCAGGAGGTATCTGCTGGACTGGGCTCTTAAGGGTATGTCTACACTGTAGTAAAAACTCCCACCACTAGCCCATGAGAGCTGACTTGGGCTGGTGGGGTTTGGGCTGCAGAGCTGTAATACTGCTGTGCTGGTGTTCAGGCTCAGGCTGGTGCCTGGGCTCTTGACCCCACAAGCAAGGAGGATCCCAGAGACCGGGCCCCAGCTCAAGGCTGGCTGTCTGCACTGCAATTTTATAGCCCAGTGAGCTCAAGCCAGTTGACGTGGGCCAGCCATGTGTGTTCTACTGCATTGTAGACATACCCTGTGACTTTCACGGTCTAGGGCTCACTCCCATATACCACACACCAAAATATAAACATTCATAACATTAGATACTCCACCTTACTTGTGAGTCAGTTCCTGCAGGGGTAATAATTAGGTGATGCTGAAAAGATCCGCTGAAGCTTTGTGCAGGTGGGCGCCAGGCTCCAGTAAGAGTAGAGCTGTAGGAAAGAGCCATATTTAGCGTCGGTAAGTTCACGTTTGTGAAGCCTGGGGAAGAAAACTCAAGGAGGAAGCAGCTGTGTCCCCAAAAATACCACATGGTCTAGAATTACATTGCTCACAATCAAATGGAAAGGCAAGAAGCAACTTGCTTGGAGCCACCATTAAATACTATTGAATGGTTTGATCAGCAACTCTTTAAAGAGATGTACGCTCATCGTTTCCATCCCGCGAGACACTCAGAAGGTCAATGGCAAAACCCCTGTTGAGCTAGATGGTATGGGATCTGTGCCAGTCTGACTGAGCTGTACAGCTACATTAGAGATAGTAAATGTATTCCTAAACCCAAATCTGTCTATATGTGAGGATGGAGCAAGAACGTAACAAGAACAATTAGCACTTACATGGCGCTGTCCATTTTCAAACAGGATTCTTCAAGAGCAACACATGTCCTTTGTATCATGAAGCTCAATAGTTTTAATTCCCTCTTAGTAGGACTTCTTCAGTGTAACTTGTTGAGAAAATAGCATGGCTTGAGCTACCATGATCATATTACGCTCACCCTGGCTGCTTGTCAAAGGGGTGGGGAGATTTGATTATTAAACTGAAAACAGTTGCTTTTTAAAGCCCCTAATGGAGCAGGATAGAGCTTTGTTCAAGACTTCACTCTTCAGACCAAGCCTTAAGGAAATTTGTGTTCAGATGCCATTGTTTTGCGTTCCCACCATTATTTAAGTCAGCCAAGGATCACAACTTAGCTGTGGTGCTTTCAGTCTCTCTTATTTACACTTCTATTTACAGCCATTACCTCCCTTTTACCCCACGTTTTTCAGCCCAGACTCACTGTTTTTATGTTCTTATAGAGTGGGATTTTGACTTCTGTATGTATTTTACACTATATTATTAAGCTGTGCCTTGCCTTGAGAGCTCTGGTAGAGCAGGGGATCTCTTAGAACTAAAAGTATTATTGCAAAATAACTGACTTACAAATGTTAACTTAACAACCCTGTGAGACAGTTGAGCATTATTACCACCATATTGAAGGAAGCAATCCAGGTTAGTGTTACAAAAGGCCAAGAGCCAGTCAAGTACAGGGCTGGAAGTCAGGTGGTCTGATTCTGAGGACTGTGCTCATATTCTAGAAGCCCATCATTATAGTGTTCAGCCAAAGCCACTTTTAACCAAAGTAGGAGGGACCTGTAAACCTCATTGTTGCAATATATTGATGCATGAAAACAATACTGTGGATTTCCCCAGAATGCAGCTTTGTCATGCTAACGATCACTAAATCGGTAGTTTTAATCTTTTTTCACTTGTAAACCCATAAAGAATTTTGAATGGAGGTGCAGACTTCTTTGGCGATCTTAGACATAATCTGTGGACCCCCAAAGCCCACGGAGTGCAGGTTGAAAACCACTGCCTTAGAAGACAGGTGAGCAAAGGGCTCCTGTCTGCTTATAAATCACTTAGGACACTGTCTTGTGAAATGCAAACACCTGACTGCATCACGGTGCTGTTTCTATTCCTGACCCTGAGTACCTCCTGAGACTGGACTAGCTTGCTGTTTATTGCACTGAAACCTTGTTAAGCAAAATATTTTTAAATGGGCAACTCATTTGTGTGAGTGTCATCTGCAGGGGGAGGAAGCAAAAATACTTTATCCCAAATCGACTGAAAGGGTGTTCAGCAGCTCTGCCCGCATACTGCCCCCATTGTGCCAGTAGGTGCACGTGACCCAACCCTCATGCCCCAGTCCAACACTTTCCATCGGAAATAACAGCAAACCCCATGAACTCAGGAAGTGCTGACAGTTTATTATGGCTGCTTCTTTCAGGAGAGTACCAGAGGATAAGATGGGAATCTCTTAACTGTACCCCTCTGCTCCCACAAACCCACACAGAGGCAGCCATAATTTGCCCCAGAGTATACTAATGCACTTAGCTAATTACAAATGTAAACAAGCTTATGTGTACAAAATAGGTAATTCTATGTAGGAAGCCACGTGTATGCCTTTATCATGCATTCAAAACTGTGGGTGCGTGTGCACATGCATGCATTCATCTGGGTCAGAGTTAAGGTGACTGTTCATGGTTTGGTGGTGGTAAATCAGGTACCATTTTTTCACAAATGAATATTTTTATCACTGATTCCCAAACCCTTAAAAAGATGCTTGTCTTTGTAACTCTGATGTCTACCTGACTACTTGAAGTGTAAACACAGTAGTAAATTGATTATTCTTCCGTATATTAGGCTATTAAAGGGCTAGTGAAAGATCAAAGCTAATCCAGAACTTGCATATTGTAAAACTGCAGCTTTCGCATAATGTAAGATTAACTGCAGTTATTGCATTTTTAAATCCAATGGAAACTTGGAAACTATTTTCCTTAAGTAAACATTCCACACTAGAGTTCATAATGCAGATCCTGTAGCATTGTGCTTGTGCATGAGAACCTGAAAATTAAACTGAGTAAAAAATCATTACCGAAAAGTGAAATTCACTAGTCAATTATCATTTTCCAAATGAGAGAGATGCAGCAAGTAATGGGTATCATACTAAAATGATGTTTTATTTAAGTTTTAATAATGCAAGATATTTGTAACGGAAAAGAATCTTGCTTTAGTTTGGCTCAACAGTGGCATTTCTAGCTAAACAATCACACACTTAACTAGGATTCAACTGCACTAGGTTCATATTCCAAACTGCCAGTTGCAAAAGAAAATGCAGCTACAACAAATCATTTTTGATAATGAACAAAGCAGGTTAAAATGTACAAACAAAGAAACAGGATCTTCCTGAAAGACTGTGGTATAATTCACTTGAAACAGTACTATTTAAAAGAACAGCTAGAATTTTATTCTTTCCTGTATGGCAGAACCCCTCTGCAAATGCTCATTTTGTCATTTACTCTAGACTTCAAGAAAGAGGAAAACCACTTGTTAGAGCACAACACTTTCAATACTGTCATTTTTCTTCTAGCTAATGAATTTCTTAATAAAACAATCTTTTTAAAAATACAAAGCAGCAGTAAATTAAGAAGGGAAACAGAATCGATTTGCGAGGCAGTAACATTACCACTTTAACAGTTTCCTACTGCATTTGGTTTTAGTTGCCAGAGAAGCCTTGTTCAGCCTATTTGGGGGCCCCATGAAATCCTGCAAGCACTACTGAAATGAGCACTTGTCTTTTGTTGTGCTCCATGCTAGCACCATACAGTGCTGAGCTGATAAATCCAGTTTTTTCTAACGCAAGCATTTTTCAAACAAAACTACCATGAGACTGATGAGTAATGCCAGCTTGCCAAAAAAAAGCCACACAACCCTTGTTGACAATGACAACTGTTAAGTTCACATATTCACAAAATGAGATTTCTTATATAACTAGAATCTACAAGCTTGTGCAAGAGCAACTAAACAGCAAGAAAAATTGCTAACCAACAAGTTACCCAGAAAATAAATAATGCAATTTCAAGTGCATTGGCTTGCTAGAGACTGTTAGAAAAGTAGCACACTACTTAGTATAGACAAAGGGTACGGGGCCCTTGAGAGCTACGCTTCATCTTCAAACCTTTAGTAATGTTGTTTAAACAATACTAGTGTGATGGGGGAGGGAGAGTCTTAGCTCTCTCTTATGTGATACGAATACAAGAGCAGCAAGACGTCCGAATTTCAATCTCTCTAATGCATAAAGTGGTATCCTAACCCTTCGAAAAGTGGCAATGTATCTCAGGAACTAAAACAAAGTAGAGGGGAGACCGGGATTTAGTTCTAACAAAACAACATCTGTCTTACCTAGCACCCTTTACCCAATGATCTCAAAGCACTTTATAAAAGTGAACATTACTACTCCTATTTTACAGATAGGAAAACAGAGTCACAAAGAACTTAAGTAACTTGCCCAAGCCCAAATCCAAGGTCAGACGGACAGAATGTGGAACTACCCGTGTCTCCTGACTCTCCATTTTCTAATCTACTCATTGGTTCACACCGCCTCTATTGCAATCAGTAGATCAATGGCTGTTTTGAAAAACAGTAGCTAAAACATACGGGTTCAGGACAGGTTTCAGATTAGAAGAAGAAGGGTGACTGAATGATACCAAATGATGGTATACTGTGGAATTGGTCCTACAACCCAGAAACAATAGCAGTGCTAGGAAGATGGAAATGTCTGTAAAAGCCTGCCAACCCACATGTTGCTGTGAGTGCCAGAACAGTAGTAGTGACTACAGCTGATCTGGAGGTAAATCAAAAGGGGAAAAAATACTGTCGTTATGGATAGTATTTTTTTTTAAATATTGTAATTAAACTACCACTAATCTGAAGTTCAACTTTTACATATCTTAATCTACACTTCTATTTTATATATGAGATGCATGAACTACATTATATGAGTATTTTAAAGTTTGTTTCCAATTGGGAATTTGACATAATGGGAAAACAGCACACAGAACTTTGTTTTACAAGGTCTGTGCAACAGAGATACTTCAAGGGCAGACTGCGATTAATGATATGATGCGCACTCAGACTGAACCCCCTAACTATTTGTAGGGGGTAACATATCCTTTAAAATCTCATATGCAATAAACCAGCTTAATGCACCATCAGGGGATGGAGAAAATCACAAACTGTCAAGAAAAACAGAAGTTAAGGTTTCAAGGGCTGTGTCGACTGGGTCTGGTGGTACTTACTGGCTACTCCATGGTATATCCTTGACAGCCTAAACAGGACACTGAACTGTAGAGCTAAGCCCAAAGAGGACTCAAATGCACTTCCAGCATGCAACATGGCCAAGGTAATGTTGCTTTTGGACCCTTAACTTCTGCGTTTCTTTCCGCTGGGCTAGATAGTAGCAGACTGTTTACGTGTAGCACAGTGGATGCAGCGTGTGGAATGAACCTCCCACGATTCAGGGCATCTGCACTAGGGCCAGCCTGAATTGCAGCTGCTGTTTGGACGCTGCCAACGTCTAACACAACCCATGATACAACTCACCCAAAACTGGGTAGGGAAGGACGCGGAGTAAGTGGGACCCATAGCTCTGCGCCCCCCCCCCCCACGTCAGTCAGCAGAGCTGGCCAACCACGCACCAAGGACATGTGGCGAGTGCAGAGGAGAGGGAACTGTGGTGGCCCTTCCAGGATGCTTCCCTGAGTGCATTTGAGGAGCTGAAGGCTGCATATTGCCTCTAGTGTCTCGCCCGGGACCTACACAGCTTTTTATTCAGCCCATACTACAGATTCTGGCTAAACGCTACTACCCTGCCCTTGGAGACTTTGCAGTGGTCTTGCAGCTGTATTGGGACCAGGATATTAGACAGACAAGATGGATGAAGTAATCTATTTTGCTGGACCCACCTCCGTTGGTGAAAGAGACAACTTTCAAGCTACACAGAGCTGTTCAGCAGGTTGAAAGCTTTTCTCTTTTGTAAGCAGAAGTTGGTCCAATGAAAGAGGGTACCTCACCCACCTTGTTTCTCTTGACAATTTTAACTCTTCATCAACTTTGCATTGTGCATAATTCCTTGCTTTTTAAACTTAAATAAAGTGTAAAGGAACAGCCTATGTTTAAACTATTTCAGAGGATACAATTATATTTTGAAAGACACCGTTGCACTGAAGTACGTGGCAGGAAGGAGGTTAAAATTTTTACCTTTTGTACTGCTAATTTTAGCTGGAGATGCTATCTATCATTTGTCTGCAAGATGGCTGAATCTTTGCTATGGAAGAAGATAAAGGACCTTATTCTTCACTGCCGGGCACTTTGTGTTGTCATGTACATCTGTGAATTTTATGTCCTCTTTGCCCAGGTGCAAGTGACTGCATAGGATGAATGGACAGAAGAGAATCAAGCTCCAACCCTACTTCGTTTTAATGAAATTTCCAAATTTTCAGACTATTTTAAAACACAGGTAAAATTGCAGAGAACCTCCATCAATTATTTTTCAGCTGTTTGAATGATAAGGCTAGGGCCGAGGCTGAGAGAATTTTGACCTGTGAATTTCAGGGAAATACTTACATTTTCATCACACAGACTGGTTTAGTAGCAGATTGCATGCTTGTCAGGTGGGACAAGGAAAATGCAGAATCACATCACAAAGGAAAGGAGAGTTTTAAAAGTTCCACTAAAAACCTTAGCAAATGCTACTGAGCATTTTTGACTGCTCTTCGTTCTTCTTTTTAAATGTGTTTTCTGTAAGCCAGGGAAAGACGCTCATCCTCTCTGACAGAGTATGAGCTACTTTCAGCCAGGTTTATTCTCACAAGGAGTCCCTCTAAGGTCAATGGGCCTTCTCAAAGGAACAAATTGTATTTTCTGTAGTCCTGTTTAAAAAAACATGGTTATTATGCACGAGGAAACCTGCGAGAGCATTTACCGCTGATTTCAACAAGTGCAGGATCAGGCCCTAACTTATTTGGGGTCCGGTTCTGCCACCCTTAGTATCTTACACCACAGAAGGCCCCACTGGGTCAGATCCTCCTACCCTTACGCAGACTGACTTGCATCTTACTTCACAAATGTTTCACTGATTTTCATGAAACTATTAGCAGAACAAGGTACCGTTCAGTGTGAGAAAAGGCAGCAGAATGTGAGCCATAAGGCTCAATGGGAGCATTCGCAGAGGAAAATACTACTTGTGGTGAGAACCCGTCTCAGAACGGAGCCTTTGGGCCCGACTGCCACTCTCACTTGTGTTCAGTCCTCATTCTTTCAGCAGCCCCATTAGCTTCAATGGGGGCACTCAAGGAGTAAGGCACTAATTGAATGCAAGCAAGGATATTGGAACCTACCTCCTAGTGATTAGGCATAGCAAGAATGATTTGGAAAAACATTCCTGCTGGGGTGAGTTTACGTATTTTTTTTTCCTCAGAAAGGGACAAAGTATTTACACAATTGACTTTCCTCAGTGCAGTTTAAGGGCCCACAAGAAAGTTTAGGAACATCGTTTGACTTGGTAACCCTACTTTGCTATTCCACATAGTCCCCCTTATTCATATGAATAAGGATTACTCAAGGGACCAAGGGGTGCAGAAGGGGTTCCTTAAAATAACACTAACAACAAAATACATCAGTGCAATAAGGAAAAAAAACAAAACAAAACCCTCCACAGAAACTCAGTGCAAAAATACATTTGCTGAGAAACTCAGGATCACACCCTGCACGGGAACAGCCCCAAGAATATTCTGCATTTCTTAACATCTTAAAGAATGTTTCTTCTTGTCTATAGGCATGATCTTGGCATGGTTAGAATTCAAACTGAATTCACAGAATTGACTCTTTGCTTTACAAAACAACAATAGACATAACTTGTGAAAGCAGCAGACTTTCATTACAAGCTATTTTTGCATATTACTGAATTATCTTCTTTAAATAAAATATTGCATCTATTAAGACAATTTTGAATCTAAAAGGATGCACATATCAAAGAAGTTACTTCCTTAAATAAACAACCTGCTCTTTCTGTGAAGTCGAGAAAATATCTAGGGTTTTTATAGACAGTGCCTATTTGGCTACAAATCAGTCAGCCTTATTTATATATTTGAAATCCAGATACAGAGGAAATACCAGGTTTGGTAACAATGTACAAACTGCTATTTTTCACATGTTAACATTCAGAACATTTAATATGAAATAGCACTGGGCAGGGGGAAATGGCCTTTGCTGAAAAGGTTTCTAACAAAAGTACTTAATGCTAATAAAACTTTTCACCAACACAGGTTTTTAAAAATTGCTTTTTAATATGCCTTTAATGACCTCTACTTCTTGTACCTACCTCCTTGCTTCCAAAAATTGTTTGTACTGTCCCCAATAACACTCAGTGGAAAGCTGTCATTCCTGGCTAAATCCTTACTTAGGTTGGATGCTATGCCTCCGTTAGACAGGGTCAGGAGGTCGCAATCGATTTTGAAGGCCACCTGGAGAGTCCAGGCCGTGAACTGACTCAAAAAATTTATATCAGAGCTGGAATGGCCCACCTCCCAGGGCTAGGCCTGGCCTAGCACTGCAACTGCAGGATGGAGCCTGCCAGGTCCAGCTCAGAAAGAGGCCAGAGTTGTTGACCCTGTTAGCTGACCTCTTCAAACTTCAGGAGAATTTTTCTGGCAGTTACCACGGTGACTGGGCACTCCAAGCTTATCCTTCTTACTGGAAAAAAAAAAATTAAGAAGGAAAAAAAAAAAGTTAAAACCTACCTTGTAGAGATGCCTAGCTAGAATCAAATACTTAAGGGTTTTAATTGTTTGCATCTTACTTGGACTACTCTAGCATTAATTACTACAGCCAAACCCAACCGTCAAGAAGGCTAAAAAAAGTTTTAAGATGCATAAAAGTAAAGTTTGATCTATCAAATGAGACACATTTCCCAAGCCATTATGCCACAAATGATACTCCACAGATTTAATGTGGACATATAATATTTGTTTTCCTTTCTCCAGCTGTCTTCAATCTACCAATGTGGCTGACTGATATCAGAACACATTGAGAAAAAGATCAGCACAGGACTGGAGTCTCTTTGGCTGCCATTCCTTTTGCAAACTAATTGTTTGATTATGATATTGACTATTAAACAAAGCATTGTGTTAGGCTCTTAAGCAGAAAACATGTAATCCGTTTCATTTATAATTAAATATTACTTTGGGAATGCTAAGAGAAATTATCAGTGTTAATTTTATTCATTTAACACATCTTTCACAGGAACCATTTCTTAATTAAACATTTAGCAGGTAAGCAAAATATCTTGGTGTTAGCAGAAAATGCTTTAAATGTAATAGGTGGAAGGGTCAGAGAACACACTAAGCAAGCAACAAATTACCAGTGAGCAAGAAAAATGTTGCCATTTCTCCATTTTCTCAGCAATATCACATTCTACATTAAGCTTATATTTAATATGTGTCTCTGACTTCAACACCAGTCACAGAATCTTACTGAATGGAGCAAAGAATGGTAAACTCTGTTATATCAGCAATAAAATCCTATTGAAGGGCTTCTGGTGGCAAACTGTCAATCAAAATTCCTACTTTGTTATGAGCTACTCATTTCTGGAGTACTCTTTAAACAGAGGATTAATGATTGCAAATTTCATGTTTTGTCTGGCACCTGGTTTTGAAGCATCTTTTTTGTTGTTGTTTGAAGAAAGTAAAATATTAGTATTCAAAATGTTGCTCCCCCACTCTTATGCACTCATTTAACTGCCCCCTTCCACTTCTGAAGGCAATAAGGCTCTGGGCGTAATGCTGAAGAGCCTGCGTCAACATCAGGGTATCCTTTGGGCTCTGTAAGTGACAAAAAGGAAAGGAGATTTGCGTTTGAAAATCAAGAGAGTTATAGAACAAACTACATTGCCTTCTGTCCCAGTTTCATTTTTCAGCTCCACTTGGGGGGGGGGGGAGGCAGATGTGCAGTAGCCTACATTTTTAAAAATGTGAATACAAGAATTTTAAAATGCTATTTTAACCAAATACTCTTTTTCCCCTTGTGTTTTAAAATATCCACATGCCTAAGACACCCTACAATTTTTTTTTTAAATTGTGAAAGTATCAGATAATGTTAAATTAATAACTAAACCACCACCACAAGGTTCCTTCCAGGGATTTGTTACAGAAATCATCACTCTTTGGCTAAGTGTTTTTTTGTATTATAATTGTAGCGTGGATGGCTTTATTCTAGTTTTTTATGTGCCTGCTACACTGAAAATTGAAACAATCGAGTGATGGATGAATTGACTGGGTTTGGGTTTTTTTTTAAAAATACCTTTTCCTTTTTATACATTCCTATTGATAGCACTGTGCATGTAAACATACGGCTTTCAATTAGGTAGCATGAATTATGAAGTCATGCTCATGGGCTAGCCAGGCTGGTGAGTCAGAGCAGCACTGTAAAGCCAACTCATTCCCTGGTGATAAACACTGACTGTCCTTCCCACAGCTAGGCACTCTGGCAGCCTTATTAAAAGCCATTGTGGTTGGCAGAGCACCGAGTACTAAAGCAGGAAATGAGGTCCTCTCCGGTTTAGTGCAGAGATGACTGAAATCACAGAGTTCTGAAAGCAAATCCAGAGTTTGAGTCACAAACTTTAAAACTACGGGGGGCTTTCCAGTTCTCAGTTTGATCTGGGCCAAGAATCCTGCTTTCCTTCTAGCCCAAAATCGTTGGCTGACATAGCTGAACACAGTGCAGGCTGCAGGAGTTAGCCAAGAGAATAAGGGAGATGCTTTTATTTCTAGGGTGGAAGGTGATGAAATTTCTAGCTCCCTCAAAAATCTCTGACTTGATGTAGCTTTCCAGGCAGGGAATACAGTATATATCTTTCCCCATCCCCAGGATTGAATTTTCTCTAATTTGCTTTATATTTTACTAACTACATTACAAGAAGCCATTTATCAGGGTCTGTAGCTTAAGGACCTTTTGTAAGACCTCCCTTCTTCCAGGTATTAATCGCTGGAAATAAGGAAATCTTCAAGACTAAGGGGGCCATATGCACTGTACCTCTGCCTCCTGACAAAGCCCATCCTTGAGTGCACAGCATTTTTCATTGTGGCTCATTCACAAACCAAAACATGAACCTGCAATGGTGGGACCCCACATTTTAAAAAGCCCCCAAAACAAACATACCAGCTCCCTGGAAAGAAATTGAACACTCCGGGTGTGTTAGGGCATCAAACTCCTGATCCTGTGTACTGGGTGTGCAATTTTTTCAATCTCAATCCACCCCCTGTTACTGAAACAATAATAATATAGACCATTTGGGGCTCCGATTAGTGCTCTAATAAATTGTTTTTATTGGTTCATTGTGGCAAATAAGCCCCCAATTGATTTGTCTCCTAATCAGCATGGAGAATGCTCTGGGCTGTAATTAAATCCTGGGTACCAGGGCACTCTGTGTTTGTGTGGCTCTTAGCTTGCAGTGATATGAAATACAGGACATCAAACGGTGCACTGGACACGATAGGCACCCTGCCAGGCCAGAGAGCGATTATGCTGGCTTGCCTTTAATGTGGTTATCAATTAGTGCAGCTTTTCTGGGTAGGTAACAGCGGGCATAGCCGGGTGAAATATGGCAGTTACAGGAGAAGGGAGATGGGCAAAGATATAGTCCTTCCTTCTCTTATTTCCAAGATGATTTGACCCCTTTAAAGACCTATCTTTCCTAAAATAGCTCTGTGGGCCTCTTGGATGGCACCCCTCTTCTAGAGCACTTGGGTAAAACTTCAGGCACCCAAGAAGTTTCCTCTGGGCTCAGAATCAACTTTTCTGGGCCCATAAAGCAAGGTAAATTCTCGCTCTTGCTGAGCCCTGAATGGTGCTAGAGAACAAAAGAGGACAGGGGAGGTGTGAAAAACTCTCCAGAAGTGAACCAACTTCAGGAAGATCAAGATCTCCTTTTCCTCTCCCACATGTGGCTCCGCCAAGGCACACAAGGTGCCTGCATGGTTTGGTGGCCTCGCCTGAGGACCCCTCCTGTTGCCAGTTGTTTTTGCTGGTGTTTACCAACACAGCTCATCCCCAGCTGATGCCTTACTGGGGATTTCTTTCCATCTTGCCACCCAAGTGATTTTTAAAAAACTCTCCTAAGCATAATAGATGCGATTTCTCAATCATAGATAATGCAAATCCGGAAAGAAAAATGGGATTTCTTTTTGACGGGCTAGTCTTACATAGCACTCAAAAATACCCTGATTGTGCTTTCCCGCTAATCCTTTGCAGCCTTTAATTCGACATATGGGACTGGACTGATTTGGGGCATCCAGACAATGCTGATGTGACGTTTGTTGCCCGATTCGAAGCAGAATCGGAGGCGATGTCTAACCCCAGTTTTGGCCTCACACATCCCCATCCACTCTACACAGGTCAACTGCAAAGGCCTGTAGAGCAAAGCCAGCCCCAGCCCACCCTGTTTGGCTAGACAGGAGCTGGCCACACACCCCAGCCGGCACAGGACCCCCTCAGCACAGCAGCTTCAGGTAGGGAGCCAGAGCTGCAGGGAACCCCCTGGAAATGAAATTAAATAAATGAAATAAGCTGGGGGGGAAGCCAAATCATTGGGGGGACCATCCACACCGCCCTAGTCAGGGCTCAAGTTCTTGGGAGCCCCAGGATTGATTGGGATCCCCTGCTTTAGGGGGCTCGAGGCCAGATTAAGCCTCCTCTGCATCCAGGCCCTTCTCTTCCTTCCTGCCAGCTCCGGCTCCAGGGAACCAGGCCAGCGGATAATCGCCCCACGGTGCAACCCTCAGAGCTGCCCTAATCCCAAAGCTCAAGTGCCCGTAAGTAAAACTTCAGGAAAAGTTATTGGAAGTGACAAATAGAAGGCGACAAATAATCAATAAAAGCCCAGCTCTTGTGGTCAGGCCTGACAGCCAGGGATGAGACCTCTGCGAGGGCCCAGGGGCTGGGAGCTTGGCTCTGCTGGAGAGATTGACCCCGCTTAAAGCAACCACAACAGACAGACAGACAGACTTCTCAGCCTGGATAAATGACCAGGAGGCTTCCCCCACCGCTGCATTTGGAGCCTAATCCTCCAGGGGTGCACGCTCACCTTCCCTGGACCTGCTTGGACTGCCATGGCTGGCTCCCCCCATGCCCAGCCAAGAGTTCATGGTGGGTGGGTCCAGCCAAGCTCTACCCAGAGAGGTAGATCCTTGCTTTTTAAATAGCTCCAAGGGGGGGGGGGGGGGTTAGTCCTTGATCCTCTTATAAATACCCTCACACCCAATAAATGCATCGAGACAAGAAGAGCTGTCTGCCTTGCAAGTTTTGCTGCGATATGGCCCCCCTCCCACATTTTTAATTACACCTCCAGGCTTCCATCTCCCTTGAGTTTCATGTTGTCCCTTCTCAAGTGTTATAAAAGAGCAGTGTGAACGCTCAACTCGCCCTCTCTCTCTGTCGCAACAGATTAAGTTCCGATCCATCCCTTTAAAGACCGCCCAGAAAGTTGGGTCGCTTTCAGTTGGGTTTTTATCATCATTATTATTATTAAACTGGAGGCTTCTCATGCCTTTGAGATTTTGAGCTGTGTAAATGAACTGCGGTGTCACATAATCGATAGGGAAAACTCAGCTGTCACAGATCCGAAAGCAGCCTCCTGCCAGAGAAATAACGTGATCTGGCATTTCAAAGTTTGGAAACGTGCTGGCTGGGCGGCTCAGGGTCGGGGCAGAGCCGCCAAAGGGGGTGATGGGGGCTCTCTAGGGGCACAAACCACTGACGACCGCACGGGCACGGACCGTTTACAACCCGATTTGCTCGCTGCCATTCTGGCCCCGGGAAACACTTTTAAAGCAGTTCGCAAACTTTTGGAGCCAAATCCAAAGTGGGTGCAGGCCTGGATTTAAATAGCAGTTGCACCCCCAACTCCCCCAAAGTCCCGTAGGGATTTGTAGCCGCTCCCTTTGCCCCTCTTCTGCACAAACCCCAAAGAAAAATCAGGAGTGACAAGGAGCAACGATCCAAAGGGGCAGCCGTGTTAGCCTCGTCCAGCAAAATTAGCAAGGAGTCCTGTGGCACTTAAAGACGTATGTCCACATGTCTCTTTTATTTTGAAATAACACTGGTTATTTCGAAATAAAAAAGATTAGGTCCACATGACATTTTCTTATTTCAAAATGACGGGCTCTGTCATTTTGAAATAAGAACCATCATTTCAAAACAGCTTAAACCCCATCCATTTTGAAATGGCTGTTATTTCAAAATGATTATTTCAAAATAACGCCGTTTGGACATGTTGTTTCAAAACACCACCATTGTTTTGAAACAACTGTTTTGAAACAACATGTCCAAACGGCATTATTTCGAAATAACCGTTAAGAAATAACAGCCGTTTTGATAGCAGGCTTTCCCTTAATTCGAATTAACTTATTCCAAAATAATGATGTATGTGTGGACATAGCCGACATGTCCAAATGGTGTTATTTCGAAATAACCGTTTCGAAATAACAGCCGTTTCAATAGCAGGCTTTCCCTTAATTTGAATTTACTTATTTCAGAATAAGGACTTTATTTTGAAATAACTCATTTTGAAATAACTTATTTCAAAATAACGATGTATGTGTGGACATAGCCTAACAGATTTCTTTGTTTCTAAATGTGTTAGTCTTTAGGTGCTACAGGACTCCTTGCTTAGCAAGGAGTCCCTCAGAGGCCAGGGGTACAATTCAATTTTAGATCACAACCCCTTCCTGAAACCTTCAAGAGTTTGGCCATGATGAGAACCCAAACCTCCCTTCAAGGCCAACTTTAGGTGATTTTCTACAAGGCTCCAGCCAGGCAACATATCCCCATGTACTCACCCAAATTAGCGTCATTAACAGGCAGAATCTGTTAATCCCACCAAGCACAGCAATATATTTTAATAGGCGGCAGTCTGATCACCGGGAGGTGCTGGATTATTGGGCAAGGAGAGAATATTTCAGCCTTGCTGGGGGCTTCCTCTCTGAATTAATGGTCTACTTAGCCTGAGGCAAGAGCCCCTAGGTAACTCTCCCTGGTCAGTGGCCACAGCTCCTTGTATCTCCTTATTTAACAGCCCAGGTTTGAAGCCAAATTTAGGAAAGCAGCAGAGCGTTGCAGGCTCAGATTTTCCCCCTGAAGCTGAGGTTTTTAACTGGCTCTTGGCTGACCAGAAGTGTAGCCAAACTCTTGGCTAGCTGCTGGCCACACCCCACACTTCCTGCGTCCACACACAGCCCATGCAGCCGTGTGCACGGCAAAGCAGCTCCCATGGGGGGGGGGGCAGGCTGGATCTGGCAAACGCCAGGGGTTTATTGCTTCAAATGAGGCAGCTCTCCCAGCTGAACGATCAACTTCTCTTTGGGCTGACCACAGTGTCTGATCCCGTCTTTCTTTTATTTTTGTCCCCACTCGCTGGAAGCTGGGGGCTGGATCAAGGAATCGGATTTCAGCTCGTTTCATCTGACCCAGGGCAAAATCGGCCCACGGACTGAACCGAGGAGAGAGTTTTTAAAGGCCACCCCTGCGTCTCAAGCCCCATTTGGATTTGAAGCGAGTCTCTTTTGCCTGCCAGGCATATACTCTCCAACCCTGGAGCTGGGCAGAAGGGGGATTAACTGAGGCCGAGTTTACACACACACACGATGTAGAGGCTTGGCTGCAGCAGGAACAGGACAATCGGGACGTGTGTGGTGCAGAAGAGATGAAATCCCATGCAGGGCCCCAGATCCTCAGTCCTGAAGCTCGCCTTTGCAGACACGGCCAGGAGTGAGGGAGCTCTGATCTCCACCGAGGAGAGACAGCCACCGATTCACACAGGCCCCCTCTTCTCCTGTTACTCCCGCGGCGTGTGAACCTATCTGGTTTACAAAGCTAGGCAATGAGTGAGCCTCCTGGGTTCCCACAGATCCCACCGCTTTGCTTTGCCCCTGTGTCCTCAGGACCATCTCCGGAGCAGCAAGCTCCTGGGGACCCAGGGGTCCCGAGACGCGTCCACACACGAGGCTGATGCACACACGGTTGCAAGCACGACGACTCGCCTGTTAATACTTTCCTAAATCAAGGTTGTGTGAAATCACTACCCAGCTGCTCCGACCAATTGCAACGGCCACTTGTGGGCTTGATCCAAAATAATCAGGCTCCACCAAGCACCACGCTTTGGTTTTGGGAAACAGCAGCTAGTTAAGTTGCAATGCGGGAAGTCGCTCGTTTTTTAAACAAACTAGATCCCTTGCCCGAGTCGATTTGGAAAACCGAACCAGGCGTCCTGGGACACTTTTAAAGACGAGCTAATTTCTGTGTCGCTTGAGCTTTCGTGGGAGAAAATCCCACCTCGTCAGGCGCTTTTCTTTCGAGGTTTCCTGCTCTGGCTGCTTGCGGGGAGCCCGACCCGTGAAACCGGAGTGGGGGGCACCTTGCTCGCTTCTCCGCTTTCCTGCTACATGGCACCGGGATCTGCCGGATTACTGCCTGTGCCTCTGCCTCTTGAGTCTGTCATTCCCCAAAGCAGCTTGAAGAGCTAATTTCGAAAGACAGACAGTGTACACTTACCAGAAAAGTCATTAAATCAGCTTGACAAGCAGAAAAGTCCTACGTTATAATTTGGTTATGGATCTGAAACCTTTACTGCGCTACCCACTCCAGGGATGCAGACTACACAATGGATTAATGCGAAGTTAGGCAAGGAGAGTGCAGTGGGGGAGGATTTAGGGGGAAAGGGGCCTTGTGGCATGAGGTGGGAAATTCATTACATGGGAAGAAATGAGCTTTGTTTTGGAGGCGCTGCTCAGAGTGTCTTGCTTGCGCACAACAGGTGTCTGAGCCAGTAACTGCAAAATCTGGAGGAATGCCTTGCTCCAAATTAATTACACGGAGCACAGGTAGGGCGCACCCGCTGACAGGCTATTTCAAAAGCTGACTTTTGGTGCAGAAACTGTAACAAATTCAACTTTCTTTTTAGCGGCTTGCCTGAAGGGAGCAAAATCCCCTCCTTCCGCAGACCGCATCCATCTTACTTCACCACCCTGAGCTTAGGCAAGCCAAACTTTCAGCTTTATTTACTGCTTTGGCGTGGCATGACAGACCCCAGGCACAGCAAGACAGACAGTTTTGGCAACGTCTGGCTGCTGGCTGAACTGGGGCCTGGAAAGCAGCTTTCCAAAGGGGCTCAGCCAGCGGGGTCCAGCTTTCACCTGGCACCAGGATCAGCAGATCGCGTCCCGGGCCCGGGTGGGTTTGGTTTTTAAGGAGGTGGGCTGATGCCTTCCCAGCTTCAAGCGTTGCAATGTCCCTTTTCCAGGCTCCTGCTTCTTCCCTGCCTCAGTGCTCCTGCTCTCCCTCAGCCCCACCGCCGCCCTCCTGGGCCCATGCAGCCCCGGGCCGCAGGGAAGCATTAATTAGGCTGCCCAAGCCCCCAAGAAATGGCCGGATTCAGCATCATCCACTTTCCTCTGCGGCCCGGGGTTCAGGAGCAGCCGGGAGAATGGGCAGGACAGTCGGGGCAAGTCAGGCATGTAATTGGGGATCTTTAACATAACCATTTCAATGAGCAGTGATTAAAAGTGCAGCTCCTTCAATCCTCCATGGGCCACAGCAACTTTGCAGCGGCTCCTCGTCGACACTGGCAAAGCGGCTCCGGGGCTTTGCGGGCAGACCCTTGATCCGAATTAATCAATAGCTGTTCGGGCCCCTTTTCCTGCTACCCCAGTCACCCCATTGGACGAGCCTCGTGTTTCTCTTGGTCCCTCATTATGTGCAACAGTTAGGTCACTGGAGAAATAACCCCCTGGGAGATGTTTAGTTTCAGGAGAAGGTTTCTCCACCAAATCTCGCCGGCGCTGGGGCAGGGGGAGGCTGGGGTCGGTTTCAGCGTCTCCTTCGGTTTAATTGAATCGCACCGGGGGAAGATGGGGGGTCTCTTTGCAGGGGATCCCCGTGGGCTGGGAAATCAGCAGCCGAAAGGGGCCCGGCTCCCCCAAAGCCCAGGAATTTGGGGGGCGACTTTCTGCCTCCTTTGCCAGGCTGGATGCAGCGACTAAAAAGGCTCATTGTGGAGCCTGTCCACAAACCAGCCCAGCCTCCCCCTCTCCTCGCCTTTTCTGCTCAGCAGCAGACAAACTGGCCAGCGCTTTGCACCAAACTTTTCCTCTCCCTGCTGGACCAGGCGGATCCCCACGCCGGATCTGCGCCCAGCGAGCAGGGGGTTCACACTGCTCCGGACTCGCGGCCAAGATAACGGTTTCCAAGGGGCGGGCTGGGGAAGGGATTTTTCTTTCTTTCTTTCTTTCTTTCTTTCTTTCTTTCTTTCTTTCTTT